>JAOTQE010124590.1:0-12449 GCA_025631205.1 Nesometra sesokonis
AATTATTATTTAGATTTATTTTCCATATGAGTGGTACTGAAATTTATATAGATATTAATATTATATTATTAGTATTTAAATAAATGCGTCTATGTTATCAAATAAATTCATTTTTATTAGCAATATTTTCTATCTGCGCGTCAACTGCGCGTTCGTTACTCCTTATTTTGTAGCGGGCGCAATTCCATAGCATTACGAACTGGAATAGGCCAGCGCGCTATCTTTACATTAGATCTTTGTCTGCACGCTGCAGCCGAAAAGTGGCGCACCGTATTTCGAATCCTCCGGATTGCGCAAATACGTGTATACATTGCGCATAACAGCTACATACCCCATTATTTGAACACAAATCTCCATTTATGTCGTAGCATGGATTTGTTTTACATTCTCCAGAGGTACATACACCGCTGTTTCCGCAGACAACACCATCTGTTAGGAAGACACCACCACCTTGTGATCCTTCAACCGCGTACAAATTACTGTAAAACAATTAAAAAACAATATTTCTCTCTTAAAATTTGTAGAAATTATAAAATTTAATTGATTAAAGTGTAGGAAATCCACATTTTTAAATGCATCCAAGCAAAAACGTCATTTTCGATTGGTTTATTTCTAAGATATTTATTCAGGATTAAATATATTCAGTATTTAATACACAATGCAAAATTGATAAGTAATATAATTCATGAATATACAATGTACACTGTTTCAAATATAGTAGGCCTACTGATTATATACATATAAATTTAAAAGAACCGCTGTTCATAAAAAGAGCCTGTAATTGAGGAGTTTAGTTTATGATATTGCAGCGGTTAGTTCCCATTAAGTTTATGATTTTATGTTTCCAAACTAGTCATTCAAATTCTAAAGTTAGCAGGCAGATTTCCAGTGTTGTCGGTTTGTCAATTAGCTATAAACTGTTAGTTTGATTTGATTTATAGAACACCAAGGAGAACCCACAAAAGTTCGAGGTAGACTTATTTCTAGTGGGGTGCTTCTGGCGGGGATTGGGTAGTACACTGGAGACAATCCCTTACTCTTTGAGGAGATGTTAGTCTTTGTTACCTGCACGATGGTGATCCATTAATTGATACATTTGTAACTGATTGTGGAACTTGAAATTGTACTGTTCCAGCCCGACAAACTACCACATCACATTTCGTATGTCTAAAATGAAGAAAATTATGTAAAATTATTAATCTAAACATTAAAATTAATACTTATCCGAAGTTACCATCAGTCACTAGTACCCATAGATAGATGTTTAACGGCTAGATAGTGAACTTCCATAGAATATAATATTATAGCGCCAAGTTCAATTCTATGAAAGCGCCTAGTATTGAAAGACATTTCCAGAATCCAACCAATCAACTCGTGTCTCGTTTTAACGCTGTTGCTATGGAAAAATTGCGCCCCCAATTTTTCATAAAAGTTTCTGATCATGTTTCTAATTTATCAATAAATGGAAGTAAATATAATCCAAATATAAAGATAACTGACAACGATATATATGTAACATACATACATAAATAATATTTAGAATATTTAGAACAAAATAATGATAACAGTACAATAATTATAAAAAAAATCTAATTTAATGGCAGGCGCCTATATTGGATTGCAATTCTACAGTGTTAAGTTCACTATCTAGCTGTAAACAATACATCTATGTTGATAATGTGCGTCCAAATATTAATTTGTAGATACTTCAGTCATACGGTCTCTTGGTAACGTCCCCATTACGTACGCGTTTCATATGCAATCTTTTTATAACAGTCTAATTTGGTATGAAATTTAACAGCCAGTTTCTTAAATATAATGTGTTTCGATTATCTCAGGGTGGATTGCTACCGTCACGGTCTATAACTGTGACCAGGGAACAGTTAAATTAACTGTTCCCTGCTGTGACGTCACAAAATTTTTACCTAGGAGTTGTTAATGATCGTCGTAAAATACTGACCAACTTTGACAGATACAATTCAAGGTGTTCAATTCAAGCGTTACAAGAATTTATAAAATCCGCTTTCGTATTTCGTGAAGTTGCGAAACCTCTTTACTGTACTGTGTGTCGATCATTCCTTATGTTGGTCAGTCGGTAGTGGCGCTGTAGCTTGGTGGTTAGCTTACTTGCCTTCCGATCCCGAGGTTATGGGTTCAAACCTGGCTGAACGCTATGTTGGTTCTCACGACATAACCTAAGCCTCATAATGAGACTTGGTTTAGAAAGCGTGGCGTAGTTCTCATCCTGTAAGTGCGAGTTAGCTTACTGTTGGATGTGACACAAAATAAAAAATAAGTTGAAATTTAGCATGCAGTTTTATGTCTGTTATTCATGGCGTTGATCAGTAGGTTGCTTAATTGAGGAAAGTACGAACCTTATTACAATTCCGAACTTTTTAATTAATTATAATCTTAGATAGTTTGTATATTAGATTAAATTGTCTAAATTGAATAAGCGCGCTTAATGAGTTAATTATTATAAGTAGCCTACCGTGAGCGTTTATAGAGACAGTTATACTGTAATTAATGTTGCCGCCTACCGCCTATAGTTTGACAGTTTAGGCCTATAAAAATATAGCACCATTGTCTTTGAATAGTTGATTGCCATTTAGACTTATAATCAGAAGGAAATTGCTTACTAAATTTCAAATTAACTGGACTATTAAAACTGCAGAAGTAGCATATTAAACTTAATGAAAACTGAACGGTTTCAGTACCGTACAAAGACTACCGAAACAATATTTCAGGAATTGTGTTCTTTCTGTAAACAACAATTAAAATATCGCTACCTTTTGTTTGGTATATGTATTCAGGACGGAAGATCATTTCTTTTTTAATAATAGTGCATTTGAAATGGAAGAGATCCAATTTGCAGAGTGTCAAACATCATTTGCTTTTTAATAGCATGTTGTTTAGAATAAAATTCAATTTTGGTTTACTTTTTACTGAGATTCCTTATCTGCAAAATTTAATCAAACACCCTTCTTCCATTGGATTTTTCCAATCTGTTAAAAAAAAGTTTATAGATAATTTTTTAGGTTTCCCGTCTTTAGGGCAGAAGAATTGATAAGTGGTTGAGGCGGGGTATCAGCGATATATTCTGATATCCTAAGAGGAAGTGATCTGTCATTGAATAAGATGTATGTTTATATACGGTCAAACTTGCCTAAGTCGAATCCAAGTCGAAGTTGACATTGCATTGACGGAGGCTTTGATTTTTGATTTTTCGACTAGGACATTATTAATTGATAGAAGACGCGTTGGTCTGGCCTGAGGGATTGATTTAATCTAAGATGGTTCGACTTGGACGAGGTAGATTTGGGCAAGTTTGACTGTGGTATTTTTATAATTGTTTTTGTTTTTTGTTTCTGTTTTTCTTTTCATTTCATAATAAAAAAAATGATAAAATGAACTCCATAGAGGATCTACACGCCTGAAATGAGAACCTCTGAAACGTTTCAATCTTTAATGTCACTAATGACTAATGATAAAAAAAAGTTTGTAAATTCATCTAACATACAAATGCTGATTCGTGTCCTTCTGTATGTTCGAGAAAGTTCTTTTACTTTCTATAAAAAAAGGAAAGAACTCTGCAACAAAACCTGTTTTTTTTAAATGGTAGCAGCATTTTGGCAGCTACGAGATCGGTTTCTTTAATAAAGATGAGATGGGATATCATAGGACAAGTTTTATTATGTTGCTATCATAAGTGATATATTTGAGCCATACTGGTGGATTATTGTGTGGGGTTTATTTTTATTCTTTTAGATGTACGAGAACCCGGAAACGAATATACAATTTTGGGCCTGAAAATAAAATTCTTTTGTGCTTTCTGCTCTTATTGTTTTCCTTTTTAAAGAACTCTTTTGGTTTGTCTACAAACACAGAAAGAGTGCTGACATTTTAGAAATTTTTGACATTTTTAATTCTTTTTCTCTTTTGTTGTTCTTTTTGAAGTAGGCTTGCCGTACAGTACTTATGTTAGTTTTATAGATTAATGCAAACTCTATAGTTTATAGACTCAGTTTAACACGAATTGTAATGTGATGTTTTTATTTTTTTTGTCATAATTTTACAAATATATTTAAGTTTTATATGTTATGTACTGTATGTATTATATGAATATTGGAAATAAAGAAAACTAAACTCAAAATGGACCAAAAGACGTGGCTACTGACTAACGACTAACAAATGAGATGATCAATTGATGATAGTTTATACAATGTACGATGCGCTGTAACTATTTGTTTGAAAAAAAAGTTATTAGGCCTATGGCAAGTGTATCAAAAGTCGGACACTCTGGAGTAAAGTTGTAATAATTTCATAAACTTTCTACAATCATAAATTTTATACTTATCATAATCACCAAATTTCAACGAAAAATACATGTAATTAACTTCACAAAGACAAAATGTACTACCCCTCCTTCTTTTCCCATTTCGCTAGGCCCTAGTTCAAATGTCGGACACCTCGGACGCCCTCTGTAGGATGCGTTCCTCCTAAGGCAAGCTGTATAGCGCCAACTTGGTAAAAAATATTAACTGCGCAGGAGCGGTATTCTAATCCTTTATTGTTCGACCAATCATGGAAGGGTAGACGTTAAGGAAATACTACAACAAAAATTTATGGTAACCTTACATGATTTTTTATGTTATCTTCGAAATTGTGTAGGCCCTGTTTCTTGTAAGCCTCGTTAATTATGGTAATTAACCTTACTGTGACACTGTAATTTGATCTACATGGTCCCGTAAAACTAGAAAAAGAACATTACCCCGTATCGTCTGCATTCTGTTTGATGATGCGCAAATATGCGAGGCTTTCAACGAACCAGTCAATGGCTTGGACGGTTCGACCGGCCTATTTTTTTCGAAAGTTATGATGATATTTATGACGACCTTGACCTTTAGTGTCCGGCTCTTGAACCTGATGATAAACGCCATAATTTTTGTATTATAATTTTACAATGATTTTTAATCACTGTATATTCTGGATTGCCGCTCCATATTTCTTTTCTTTACTTCCTTATATCTATGTCATGAATTTTGTTTTAAGATTAAATAGCTACTAACAAATTTAATATCCTTTCCTTTTTCCAAACAATTACAGCGCATCGTACATTGTATAAACTATCATTAATATCTTTCAAACTAAACTCTCCTATCACTAAAGTCGAAGTTAAGTCTGGTCCCGGGACTAGTCTACTGTCACCATAGGATAGGCTTTCTTCATCAGTACTTCTATGATTGAATACGTCTTGTCGAGATCATGAACGTTGTCCAGACCCAGTACCGCTCGATTCTTATAGGATCGTTTGGGAACGTACATCGTGTACACAATTGCGAGTATAAATGGGTACCAGGGAGTACGAATACCATATGCGCTGTATACAGCTGCAACATTGTGGAATGGATGGTATTCCATAGGTGTTTGTTCCAATGACTGGGGTAATAATTGTGAAGCGCTTAGAGGCCTTGGTAATAAGCGTAATATAAATGTCACATATTATTATAGGCTTATCATTAACCGACACACAGTACAGGTAATAAGAACCTGCTTACAAAATTTCAAACCAATTGGACTATTATAACTTGTAGAAATAGTATATTAAAAGTAATAGAAATCGATCGTAAAATGGACCAACAGACAGACAGACAGACAGACCAATGTAATGATCAAAACGCATTACTAAGAAACTGCCTGCTAAATTTCCACCCAATTGGGATATTCGAACATAAAAATTCATGTTCAACGTAATGGAAATCAATCGAAATATGGACCAACAGACAGACCGACTGACAAACCAACCAAGGAATGATCAAATCACATTACTAAGAAATAATATATTCAATGCAATGGAAATCGATCTAAAAATGGAGCGACAGAATTTAACTGTTCCCTGGATAGACAGACAAACTGCCCAACCAACTAACCAATAGGATAACTGACACGCCTTACTACGAAACTGTTTATCATCATGCCAAACACATTTGACTATTATGGCTTGTAGAAACCTTAATGAACGGTTTTAATGTTGTTCCCATAATTTTGAAACTCAGTTGCAGGGTAAAGCAAGTTTAAATCCATATCTATATGTAACACGTTATGGGGAAATGTGTAATTATTGTATTATATAAGTTTAATTATAAAATGCTGTTTTAAATGCCGTTATTGAAATGATGAAATGCGGAAAGCCACGTTCCGTGTGTCTGAAACACATTAATTACAACCAATCGCTTTTAGAAATGGATACTATTTTAATTAATTACGTTAATTGTGTCCGTACCGTGTTTATAAAAATGGTCTATCCAAACGTCATATGTTTTGTTAAATAAAACAATAAGCTTTTATATAACAGAGCATCATATATATCTTCTTCAGATCTGTTTTTTTTTTTCTTTCGTTGGGGTCACCGACGTTCAATTTATCTCGGTTTCCATTATGCAAAACGCTGTATGTTATGCAAATAATTATGTAATAGGTCTAATGCAAGATCTTTTTTTTTTTGTCATGGTACTTGTGTGACCGTCTAAAATTTTCCCCAAAATAAACGATAAAAGTATTATTAAAAATTGCCGGGAAAAACGCAATATTGGCCAAATAACCTTTTGTTTTTTGCTTGTCAAATCTGAAACCAAACACGCCCACCTTGGCTCGAAAGTGCGCCCTCCTTTCGCTTGATCCTGGATCCTTTTTGAGTGTGGTCTCTAAAAGGGGCCCGGATTTGTGTTTTTTTCAGGGATCACTGAATATTTTTGTAAATAAAACAAAGCGAAGATCAAAATTTGTATAAGATGCGTTTTCTCTGTCGACGAACTATACTATTTAGCTGTATTTTGGGGCGAGTTCAGAATGCAGCTAAGTGGGGAGATTGTTTTCAATCAGGGTGAGCGTGTTCCACATTTTAAATTATAAATTTGACAAGCATTACAAAGGGAAGTTACTTGCCCGTTTTTACATGATATTGGGCGTTATTTAATTTCTTTTAGTGGTCAACTATGGGTTGGGCGCGCAAATGTCTGTTATCATTGATTGATAACTTGTCAATATTTTGAGAGAAAAGTTTAGAAGGGGCGCACGAAGGGGCGAACTGTAACATGACAATATAAGAGGGCCGCGTTCTCCCTAAAAATGCCCTTGGGATTGTGTTTTGAAAGGATTGTGTTTGGAAACCGTATCAACAGTCGCATTAAAATTACCTGTCTAATTTAAATTTGACTGATCTTTCCAGTTATGTGAGTTATATGAGTTTGGTTTCCAAGTACAACCGAAATCTCGAATTTTCCTATTCTCTAACACTGTGCAATTTGAGTAGCAGACCAACTTTTCATTTGAAACTCACATTGCAACATTGTCCAACTGTTTTGGAATTTTATCTATTAGGTCACGACTAATTGTGTTATAGATTAATCCACGAAAATTATAATCAAGGAGTTTCCTTTTAATATTTAATTATTGTTGTTTTCATGTAATAAATTTTGTGTGTTTTTGCTACATCCTAATTAAACATGCGCGTGCTTAATTACCTGTATGTATTTATTCATTATAGCTCAGCTGCCCTTTGCTGTGTCGGAAGTCCCCATTGAAAAATCCCAATCGCTTTAGTGCACAGCGATTATCAGGAAATACTAAAGCGACCTAACTACGGTATAGGTCAGTTTCAGTCAAATACTTACAGTATAGAACAGTTTCTAGTTGTTCCACAAAAGGCACTATTGAAATCAGTTTGGAGTTGGTCTAAACATTCATTTGAAGCTGGTACTGCCCCTATAGTTTAAATAAAATAAATGTCCAGGTTAAATTAATATCTATTGTAAATTTTGTGATTACAGGGGTGGACCAAAGATCCCGCCGTGGGAGTTGCCAGCGGCCCTCCGGCCCTGAGTTTTCAGACTAGCCGCCCATTTTTTTGTCTGTTTCAGATGATCAAAGTTAAACCTTTTTCTTGCATCCAGTTTTCACTAACTGGTGACCGTTTCATAATTGGCGGCCCAATTTGAGACGCTGCTCCGGGGTTGCGATGGATTCGGGGGTTGTGACGGCTACCCCAGAATCACCCTGCATCCCCCACTGGATAGATCCAAATTTGTATTTCGCAACATACATTTACATACAGTACATACGGTACCTGTACTTATTTACTGACACTATATATATGTACATATTTGTAATTTGTTCATAATTTGTGTGTGGGGGTGGGGAGGGGAGATGTTAAATGTCTTTTGCTATAGCACCTCTTTTAACTATCATATAATATAGTATGCCTTGAGGGGATACGGATTACTATTGTAGGAGCCGTTGCAAAATATTAGTGAGGTTTCGCAAACTTACGAAATACGAATAAAACGGATACGTCATACATTCTTGTAATATTTGAAAATAACACCTTAAATATCTGTATCTGTCACAGTTGGTCAGTATTTTACGACGATCATCAACAATTTATAGGTAAAAAATTTGATATATTTTTTAACACATTTAGGAACTTTCAAAAATTGGAATGTGACGTATCCGTTTTTCGTTTTCGTATTTCGTAAGTTTGCGAAACCTCACTATTGTAATCTTTTCGACAGTATTTTCCCACAGCAAGTACAGCATTTTTTCGTACCCCTAAAATAGACAATATAATATGAGGCGTGACACGGCAAAACCACCAAGTTGTAGGAAAATTGAAAATTGTGTTGTTGTTAAATCCATATTATACTTTTCGCAAGCTTTAAAATGACTTTTCAATAACTTCCTGTGCAACAACTTGGTGGTTTTGCCATGACTATCCTCATATATTATTCAATTGCTCGGAAAATTGGTCATAGGCAAGGCCTAACCTGCGCGACTGGGCTTAGGCATAAAAGCTATTCGACAATAATCCAGTTAGGTCGATATTGTACGGGCTTATTATATCATATTGATACCGAAAATATTGTTCGAACTGTGGCAAAATATTGGACGAGTCCAAGACGAGTTCAATACCACAGCGAGTAAAATATTTTCGTACTCCCGGAAAATTGGCATAAAACATTATTATTATCCTGTCACCCGAAAATACGCATATAAGAGTATATTATTAATATGAGGCATGTCACGGCAAAACCCCCAAGTTGTAGAAAATTGAGTTATTGTCAAAACCGTACTGCACTTTGCACAAGTCCTAAAATGAGGGGGGGGGGGTGTCAATTATCAAATCGGACATCTATAACTGAAGTTATTGGCATAATATAATGTAATATTATACAAAAATTCCCTTTGTATTTATTTATATTTCCTGTTGTTTATTTCTTTATTTCTCAATAACTATTTTGTGTCAATTTTGTAAGGTTTTTTGGCCAAATTCGGTTACTCAGAAAAAATACGTATGTATGGCAAAGTTGCTTTAAAACAATTAATAAAATGAATAATACTGCTTATAATGTACCCTTGGATAATCTCTATCATTACATAGTTTTAATTACACAATAAAGTAATCTTGTTTATACGTATTTGTATATGACTTCAATTTCCTAGATATAGTGCTGCCTGTTAAGTCAGCAAAGGAAATTAGTAAAAACAAATTGATTACCTTCTCCAATTAAGTCTTTACAAATGCATTCCCGTGAATTACATCCTATTATAGACTGAAAAAAAACAATCTCTTATAATTAATTATAATTACATTGAACATAGATTAAAAAATAAATAAACTGGATTTTTTTTATAGAGTTGAACCTCCATGTGCGGACACCTCTCGTAAGCGGACACCTTCTATAACAGCCCATCATTCAAAGCCTATTTGTTCTTCATTTGGCACCTCTCGTAAGCGGACACCTCCCATAACAGCCTATCATTCAAAGCCTATTTGTTCTTCATTTGGTACCTCTCGTAAGCGGACACCTCCTATAACAGCCCATCATTCAAAGCATATTTGTTCTTCATTCGGTACCTCTCGTAAGCGGACACCTCCTGTAAGCGGCCATAGACACGTTTGACTTAAAATTGTGATTCTTTTTAAATTTACCTTCCATAATCACATCCCGGATTTTTTTTTTTACTTTTTTGGACAACGAATACAAATTTATATACACAATCCTTAACGTAATGGCTGAAAATAATATTACTGAACCAATTGACCAAACCAAAATATAGAATGGGGTGTCTAGAAATTGGAGAATCTCTTTGGGTTGAAAAATTCCTAAAATTTCGGATATACGCACGTAAACATCATTTACAAAGTTTGAGCCTCTATCGGATAAATTGCTCGTATGCGGCCACCTTCTGTAAGCGGACACTTTTGCCGGACCCGAGGATGTCCGCCTACGAGAGGTTGAACTGTAGAAATAAAATTCACGATTAATTAAAAACAGCAAGGTAATCGTTAATCAGTGCATCATCGCCCACGTTGCTCTATCGGGCATAGATTCCCAGTTGACATTTAACGCTAGGGGTGAGTGTGTATTTTATGTTTTGAAGGTTATAATGATCATTCCTTAACAATACTCAGAATGTTTGAAAATTTTGGTCAATCAGTCGGCAAATTTCCTTATTTTTGAAGTAGGTACATTTTACATGTAAGGTTTTACAATTTTCGAAATACAAAAAACAAAAACGGATACGTCGTCTTGTAACAATTGAAAAGAACACCTTGAATATCTATCATAATTGGTCAGTAGTTGAGGACGATCATCAAAGATTCGTAGTTAAATTTGATATATTATTAAACACATTTTGCAACTTTAAATAAATGTAAGTGTGACGTACCAGTTTTTTGTTTTCGATTTCGTTAATAGTGAGGTTTCGCGAAGTTACGAAATACGAAAACGAAAACGGATACGTCATAAATTCTTGTAACGTTTAGCTATAACACCTTGAATATCTGTCACATTTGGTGAATATTTTAGAACGATCATCAACGATTCGTAGGTGGAACATTTGATATATTTTTGAACACATTACAGCAACTTTCAAAAATTGAAGTGTGACGTATCCGTTTTCGTTTTCGTGTTTCGTAAGTTTGCGAAACCTCACTATTATACAAAACCTACCTACTACATTTTGAATAACAACCCTTTTATTTGTGTTTAATTTTGGAATAGGCGTAACTTTAATTTCTCCTTACGACTTCCATGATAATAAAAATAATAATAATAATAATAAAACACTTGTAATGCGCCAATTCCAAAATTAATGATCAAAGGCGCAGATTTTATAGCCAGAGCAACTACAATAGAAAAAGGATGATAGAAGAGAGTAGTTATATGGATTGAAACACATAAGTTTTCAGGTTTGTTTTGAAGGAATCAAGTGTGAGGGAGTTTCGAACGAATATAGATATCTCATTCCACAAAGATGAAGCCGAGAAAGTGATAATTTTATGCATTCCATACAATTTTCTAGATATTGTCTTCTTTTTTTTTTTGGTCAGGCGGGCTTGGGCAACATATTTTTGTCTTAAAGGGGCATTCCTTCAAACATCCACCAAAATTAAATTTCTTTGTAAATTCACATGTTTATTATTTCTAAAATTAAAAAAAATATATATATATACATGTTTAGTTACCTGTATACTTGTTTAATGTTATTCTCGAGCAGAAAAAATCTAATAACTATCAAACTCTTTCAGGGTTTTTCATCCGCTTTATTTTTTAGGATCCACCCAAAACATCAAATTCTATACTTATTTTGTATTTTTTTATAAAATGTTCTGAAGAATTGTAATGACATATACATGTCATATCAGTGTTATACTTATTGATTTCAATACAAAATAGTAACATCTAGAATATTTAAGTTTTTGACAACACAGAATTTTTAAAGGAATGGGTCTTTAAGTATTTATTTTGAACACGCATTTAAACAGCACAGCACGATCCCCATAATCCTAGGCCGCAATTGTTACGCAAGGGTGAGTGCGAGTTTTTTTCTAATTCAATACCATCCGATCCCACTGAGCACCAGTCTTCAGACTTGGTTCGTTCGCTTTAGTGTATATCGCACATTAAACTACGGTTTTGTTTACAAGCACAATGGAGTGAATAACCAGAATTAAGAACACCTTGACGCTGGGATAAAATACCAAAGAGGTTTTTACAATGAACAAATTGACAAAGGTTGATTTATGATGTCCCGAAGCTTGGGAATGCGGTAAACTGATGGGCCGGTAAATCTATAAAGTAAAAATATTTTAAAGCTCCGTCCAGATAGTCTTTGGAAAAATTATGTCTATATAATGGTAATGATGACATCGCATCATGTACATAGATGGACATACCACCAACATAAGTATATGGGTATATCAATGTATTTTTTGTAAAACAAAATTTGATAGTCTGGATTGAGCTTTAGGCTTTGTTAAGGTGTGCAGATTAATTATTGTACTATATTAAAAACAAATATTCGCAACTCGACGCAATGTTCCCGGGACGCCGCCTAGCGGCGATATTCACGACAAAAACTCTTATGGAACTCTCTCAATAACTCTG
>JAOTQE010124601.1:0-12449 GCA_025631205.1 Nesometra sesokonis
CAGCCCCCCCCCCCTCCCTCCGTAGCGCCGCCACTGCTCCTGTCCTGCCTGTCGGGGAAACTGGCACCGATAGGCCTAATACTTTTTTTCTTTTCGTATAAATACAAAACTGTCAGTTTGTAAATATACAATAGTGCCTAGTATTTATAGGAGAGAACCATCCATAGATTCTTTGGATAGTCATGTAAACTTTTCCTCCCGTTGGGAAATGATAACCTTTACCTATTCATTAATAAATCCAATTATGAAACATTTCCGATTAAAGATTTAATTTTCATTATCAGTAACAAAAACAGTTTATTTTTTATTGAATGGCCTCTATTAGACCAGTTGGTATCACCTTTCCCCTTTTCAGTCAGCACGAACCTATTCATATAGTGCCCTTTGGACAATGTGTATAGAACGCCCTGTTTATGAGTAAATATAACGGTTTGCCCATCCCAGCCTAGAAATCATGGCGCTGAAATCGGTTGTTGGTACGAGTAAGTATCATTTAAATGTACTTTTTACAATATAATAAAAGAACTAACATCAAAATCGTGTGTGTAATATGTTAATTTATATGTTGGTGCAAATTTAACATTTTTAAAGGTTGCAAATCGAGTTAATTTTTGATACAAATGAGGGGATAGGAACACAACACTCAGTGTCTTGTCACCGCCCTGTCATAAACATTAGTGATTCTTGTCAGGGATACTACGCTTTCGTTCCCCGTGATTATTTTCGTTCATCCCGTGTGTGCTTTTCAAATGTGAGAGGATCGGCCTAGGAATATTTGATGTGTATATTTGTTAATAATCGAGCGTTACTTGATTCTAGCTTGCACAAAACGAATAAAAATCAAATTGATGAGCCTGTCAAATTGTCTGCATTTAATAATTTTAAACTTTAAAGATTTTAGTTGGTTTTCATGTCGGCCTCGGCTTCTTTTACCAACCTCAAACATACATTCATTAATGTTTTTTTCAAACCATTCCTAGGCCTAGGGCCTAGGTAGGCCGAATTAAGCATGTTTAAAATAAACATTGTGTCAAAGCTGAATGTGTTCTGTCCTATGAATGATACCATGCAAAAAAATTAATATAGGCCTAGGCCTAGCCTAGGCCCCTATTCAGTCTTTCTTTGCAGATTTGCAAAACGTTTTTCTTATAAAACAGTAAATTTGTAAACAGAGAAATAATGAAATGAGTCCACACCCCCACAGTTAGTGATTTTTATTTACAGTTACCTTACTTACAGTAGTAAGTTGAATAAAGCCTCTGCCTCTTATTTTCACTTTATAACAGTAACTGTTGCCATTTTAATTCATGCAATCAGAGCTTGGAGTTTACTGTAATGTATCAATCAGAAATGTTAGTTATTTTTAATTATCTTCCAGGGATACATACAGTTTTTTGTTTAATATTTCATTAATTACATGGTTTGATCTTACTCTCAGTTTGCTGGGAAATTCCAGTGAAATTCACATCAAAATAGTCAAATATCACAGTTACTTGGGTGGTATTGGTCACTAAGAATTGTGCGAAGCAAAATACTTTTTATAAATCATTGGTATGGTTATTTAGAAAATTATAAAAACCAATAAATTAGATTTTTGTTTCCGGTACATCCTATCAAACCCTATTACAAAGCTTCATGGAAGTTTACAACAGAACTCTTATTTAATTTTTTTCCAAGGAAGGAAGTAGTCACCACCTATCTTCTTCTTGTTTGACAAACATTAAAATCGCTACTTCAACGTTATCCTTCAATTGATCTGGCTAAAATTTAATGTACAGTAGAATTTATGCACATTGATCCTGAGCCAATTTTTTTAGGGTCAATACCTGATGATTAATGATTTTTTAAGGATGTTAAGCACAAGTGACCACATACAATAGAGATAGCTAAACAGTTGAACTGCATAGAGTTAAGATCCATGCTATGTAAACAAACAGTCAACCTTATCCACATGACAACATACCATAGGGCCAGCTAAACAGTGAAACAGCATTACAGAGTAAGGTCTATGCTATACGTAAAAAAACAGTAGACCTTATCCACATGACCACATACAATAGTATACCTGCCAACTTTTTTTTGATCCAATGCGTGAGACAAACCACGCCACCATTATCTGGGGCACATCCTCTCCAAATTTTTCGATTTGGCAAGCAAAAAAAAAAAGAAAGGTCATCTGTGAATTATTTGGCCGTTTCTGCCTAAATTACCGCTGATTTGGGCCAGGTTTTTACCGTATTTTCTCCTATATTGTGTCATGTGTGAAAAAATCTACTGAAATGACTGTTTATAAGTGAGAATTCTGCTAATGCGTGAGATAACTTAATCCATGCGTGAGACGTCTAAAATAGGCCCCAATGCGTGAGACTCGCGCATAATGCGTGAGAGTTGGCAGGTATACAATAGGGCCAGCTAAACAGTGGAACAGCATTACAGAGTAAGTAAGGTCTATGCTATACGTAAAAAAACAGTAGACCATATCCACATGACCACATACAATAGGGCCAGCTAAACAGTGGAACAGCATTACAGAGTAAGGTCTATGCTATACGTAAAAAAACAGTAGACCTTATCCACATGACCACATACAATAGGGCCAGCTAAACAGTGGAACAGCATTACAGAGTAAGGTCTATGCTATACGTAAAAAAACAGTAGACCTTATCCACATGACCACATAAAATAGGGCCAGCTAAACAGTGGAACAGCATTACAGAGTAAGGTCTACGTAAACAAACAGTAGACCTTATCCACATGACCACATACAATAGGACTAACTAAACAGTGGAACAGCATTACAGAGTAAGGTCTATGCTATACGTAAACAAACAGTAGACCTATCCACATGACCACATACAATAGGGCCAGCTAAACAGTGGAACAGCATTACAGAGTTAGGTCCATGCTATACGTAAACAAACAGTAGAACTTGTGTCACTGGCGAAAACAGCGACACCCGGTTGGCAAGTATACTCGTCGCTGGCGGTCAACGTGTTAAAATGGAATATTTGACATATAAATGCACAAAATTGATCATGTTAATGTGCAAATTCTTTGGCAACATTGTTTGTAGGTAGAAGAGATAGTTAATTAGGTGCTTCTTGTTAATTAGGCAATCCTGCACATTGTTATTCCTCTGTGTCGGACATTGTAAGAAAAATAAGTGAATTTGAAATAAATGGCAAAAAAAAAATGCTTAATGAGATTATTTTGAAATTCTTATTTTGTGTTGTAATGAGGAAGATGTTGGCCTGTGGTGGAGGATAAAAAAATGTTAATTTGAAAAATAATGATGTCATTGCAGCCATTTTGGTTTTCCCTTCATTGTATCTGTGAAAAAACAAAATTCAAAGCAAATCTTATTTTATAGGATCTCATGATTGAGATACTTATGATAAATTTAAATATCAAGTTTGAATTATTTTCTTCATTTTATAAAAAATTAGTAGTGGTGGCATTTTAAACCAGGAGCAGTTGGAAAATCCAGTTATAACGATATCTGCGTCGGCTATGGGATCTGTAAAATTTACAGGACTATACTTTCTACAGTTAGCAAGTTTGTCCCCTTCAAAGTTCCAACATACTTTAATACATCAAGTATTTATGGCCATGGCATGATAGTTGACAGTCTAACCCTGTGGGTGCTGTCAGGAGTGTATGAAATTAGCAATGACTAATTTTTTTTAACCATTTCACATACTGTACACAAAACATAAACAACAAGAATATGAATGTTCATCAAGATAAGCCAGTAAAACGTACTTGTTTAAACTTTAGCTTACTAAGTTTTTCACTTCAGTATAATTAATTTTTAAAATTGGGTAAAAAATGACCGTACGATACAATAGAAGTTTTTTTAGTTATCAGAATAATTAGACTTAAGTAGCATATTTCATTTCCATTAAAAAAAAAAAGAAAGTACTGTATATATTGTTTGTAGCCACTTAAACATACATACGTGGGGTTACACCACTTTACTTTCTAGTGTGCGTTTGGGTGTTGGAGTGTAATGGAATTTTGTAGATTTTCTTAAGTAAGTTGACATGTGCCTCATACTTTAATCTCTCTGGTTATGTAATTACTTTTCACCACCTATTTATTTTCAAAATGACCATACTTGTTGTAAAATCTTCGAGCAACGTGGATTTAAAAAAAATCCCTGATGATACTGTACATGAATATATAGGGCTCAGGGGCACAGAAAGTGCAGGAGAATTATTTTTAAAGTATTGCAAATATCCCAAAGGTTAATAGAAAAATTAAGGAGGGGAACTGTAAGCAAATATTTTAAAGAATAATTTATCATGGGCACTGGGCTCATGTTGTTCCAACAACATTTGTTTAGGCTTGGAAATACCATACCCACACAGCGAAAGGGTTAAGAAGTGAGTGAAACAAAATATTTTATTATTGTTTATATTAATTGTTTACTGTCATGATTGAGATGCAGACAACACTAGGCCTGCTTGTACCTATACTGGGATGTAGCTACGATTGAACCTCTCGTAAGTGGACACCCTCAGGTCCGGGAAATGTGTTCTCTTACGTGAGGTGTCTGCTTACAAGAATTTCGGCCGATAGAGGGCCAAAGTTGTAAAATTAACTATACGTCCTTATGTCTCATATTTCATGGCATTCTCAACAGACATTGCCTCTTAAAATTATATACACCGCATTTTATACATTAGTATGGTTTTTCAGTTTTAAGATTGGTTCAGTAATATGATTTTCTGCCAGTACAGTATAAGGACGATTTTGTACAGAAATTTGTATTCTTTGTACAGAAAAATCAGTAAATTTTAGGGATGTCCGCTTATGGGAGGTAAATTTACATACAAAAAAATCAAAATTTTAAGAAAAAAATGTCCGCGTCCGCTTACGGAGGTGTCCGCTTACGAGTGAGGTACCAAATACATTGATTAGATAGGAAGAACAAACGGGTCTTTGAATTAGTGTCCGTTTTGGGAGGTGTCCGCTTACGGGAGGTGTCCGCACAGGGAGGTTCAACTGTATACAAATCTAAGGATGGGTGGCAATGGGTGGGTGGTAAAACAATTAAAAACAATATTTTTACCTATTTCAGAGGCTTAGGGTGGGTAGGAGGTTGAAATTTGACTGGGTGGAAAATTTTGAGAGTGAGTGGCCCCGCCCAGCATAATTACATCCCTGCCTCTATGTGAAAAATAATAAACGATCCTTTGTTTATAGGTCAAGACCTTATAATTTCCATTTCCTTGTTTTTTCTGTCCTTCACCCAGTTTATCTAATGTATAGAATATTAGTTGGAAGGAAAAAATGTACTGGTTGATTTAGAATTTGTAGAATACAGATTTGGCATTTTTTAACATTAAATCTATTAAGTGTAGGCTTGCCGCTTGTGACTGTGCATAGTCCATTCATATTAACTGTAGAATATATAGTAACTATTTAAACTAGAAGGCACTCAAAGAGCAGGGGCGGATTTAAGGGTGGGGGGCAGCCGGCCCCATCACCCCTTTTGGAAAGAAAAATATTTAAAAAATCAATATTATATTGTCTATGAAACGAAATTTTCAGCTAGAATTGATCCCTTCACCCGCCCTGAGGCCATTTCAGCACATCTAAAGTCCAACATTTCTTGGGGAGTATGCCCCTGGACACCCTAGAACTTTGACTCTCTACCGGCTCCCCCTTTCTCCCCCCTCCCCTTTTCCAAAAGTCTGCATCCGCCCCTGAAGAATGCATACCTACGCCTACTTCATAATTTTTCTCTCAACAAATTGTGGAGCTTTGACTTTCCCCTTCAAAATTACTTTGACAGAATGCTCCTTCAAGTTTTAATCAGCTTAAGATTTTCAGTCAAGGAACATTTTGGCTAAGTTTCCAGAGTTTCTGATGAAAACTGTGGCTTGTTCAGTAGGCTGTTCATAAACAAGCAAAGTGTCACTCAAAGCACTTTACTGAGAACAATTTCTTAATTTTTAAAGCGTTTTATAGGTTTGGTATGTTTGTTTTCAAGGTTTTATAGGGTTTACTGAAGCATTACTCTATATTCCAAGACAAAAGTGTAGTGTCATTCCCATGTAAAGTGACCTGAATGGTATGATAATGCTAACAAATAATGACTCCAGGAAACATTAAGTGTGTGCCTTGTTTTGTTCCAATACATTTACAAAAGATTATATTCCAGTTTAAAACAAATATTTGACCACTAACAAAAACACAGTTGACTTTCAAATATATCGCGACGAAGGAGAACATAATGCACAGAAAACGAGTACCTGTTAAAGATCTTGACACGTACGATAGAAATATAATCTTATTAATAATTTCAATATTTAAATTGTTATTGGTGGAATATTGTAGGCTTTTGTCGTGTTTGGTAATTAGATAGTCCTTTGGTTGGTTATTTTCATCTTACTCGATATCCTAGGCTAGGCAGTCACATAGCTTAAGATGAGATATTGATCCAGTTGTGACTACACATAGTCGAAGGCACTCACGCGTGACTCAATTTTTAACTGTAGCGAGGTGGTACATAATATCTTGAATAATGATATTCATCTCCCAATCTCCATTGATAACTGCACAGATATATTACCGTTTTGATAAGTGAATTTTATCTGAAATCTAAGAGCCTTATGTTAATTTTGTGGTATAATTTTTATTTTACTACTAGCATTACTATAATTAACAGTATAGTCTTTGAGATTGCTATTACAAATATTAATATTATCAAATAGAGACCAATAATTGAATAGGATTATGCATTGTGGTGAAGAGTGATAGAAAATTGGAAAAATTTATGGTTTGTTATCTTGATGAATTTAAGCTTGCTTGACTGATTATGATAATGTAGAACTTGTATAAAGCCTATTTTATTTTTTATAGCATTTTATAGGAAATGTTGAAAAAGGAGATTGAATTCATATTGATCTGGTATGGATTTTTTAAAAATGACAATCACATGTTAATTTAATGGAATAAATGTATTGAAATTTAAATTAAATACTATTACTGTATCACTGAGAAAGTTTTTTTTAAATGTACAAATCAGAGTAATGGCACTGTGGATTTGTGGTTAACATGCTTGCCTACTATGCACAGGTTCAATCTTGAAGTTCTTTAATTATTATTCTCATGGTTGTTTACTTTATTATGCTGCAAACAATGCAACTGCCTAAGCCTCATAAGGCCAAAATCAAAACAATTGTTGTATTGCCCTTCACCAACCTACTGTAAAAATCACAAAATCGTGGTCAGGGTTTTTTTTTTTTAATTAACAAAATTTTTAAACTAAATAAGAAAATAAATAAATAATAAATAATAATAAATAAATAAAACATTTTTCATTAATTGAATATCAAAATATTAAAGTTTCTGTGTTACATTTTTTTTCTAAAATAGAAATATAATCAGTTTTTAGTGACTCCGCATAGCGAGACTTAGGCCAATGAAGCCTAGGAGGCTAGCTTCAAAACTAGGCCTGGGATAGATCAGCAACGATGAAAGGTGGACCTCAAGCCATCCTTTCTTCCTACTCGCAGTGCGACTTTGAAACGCGGTGTTGTATTGTGTATGGACACTAAATTTATTCTATTAGAAGCAAAAAAAAATATACAAAAACTTCATACTTTGCTTGTGAAAAGCACATAAAACCAGTGGAGTTTTACGAAGGCTAGGTCTACCATCCAATTTTTGTGTCATTGAAACGCAAAACCGATTAAACTTTCTACGAACCACCAGCAATTAACAAAATGGTGGCTGCTGTCAATAGGCATGGCATAGGGGAAGCACAAAAATCTGAACTTTTCAAGTTTCCATTTTTTGATCAACTTGTGATGTGGATATTAAATGTACTATTGAAAACATATTTTTGGTCATTTCTTGTGTTATTGTGTAACATCGGTTAATGAAAGTTAAGACATGGATTTAAAAAGAAAATTCCACCGACCGAACAACCCCTCCAAATTTTTCAGCCAAAAAAATGAGAAGGCCTAGTGAGAGAGAGGTTTAAAAAAGCATGAAGTGTTCATCCTGTAATTGGTGAATTGTTTGCTCATTAGTAAATTAATTTTTTTTAAATGTATGTTTTTTGGTAAAGCTTAAAAGTCACAATTTGTCACATTTTAGACTTGTGCAAATGTGACACCTCAGTGCACCAGCATCATTGTAGTCTATTTTGTGTACATCAGAAATGGTTCATATTAATTAATATCCAAAGCATTTTAAGTGAATATGACAGAAAAACGGTCGTTTGGATTGTAAAATGAGTAAAAAAATCGGGATTTCCCCAAACGTGATAAACTAATATTTTTGGGGTCTAAGTCAAAAAATTGAAAATTAACTTACAGTATACTCATGAAACTACACATCATTAACTTTACATGCAAAAAAGTCAATCATACGATGTTGCCTTACGAAATTATGAACAATCAAAAGCTTGGTGATGTCCGTCCGTGATTTCTTGTGAACACGATATCTTAAACCATTTTTATTCATTCAAGTTCCTTTTTACACAGTAGCTTAAGTTATTGGAAGGATTGATGGGATTGATTTGTGGCATTCCATGCAATCTAGTATGGCTGCTGTCAGCCATCTTGGATTTTTTGCTGCACATTTGTGATGGCAATATCTTAAATAATGTTTATCCAATCAATTGAATTTTTGCACAGTGGCTTGGGGTCATGTAGAAGATGAATTTATTTGATTTGAGGTACCTCACCTAATCCAGTATGGCCACAGTCATCTTGGATTTTTTGGCAACAAATCTTGTGAACATGTTATTTTTTTACCCAACAAAAGTCAATTTTGCACAGTGGCTTTACAGTAAGTTATTCCATGCAATCCAGTATGGCTGCTGTCAGCCATCTTGGATTTTTACTGCACATCTTGTGGTCATGATATCTTTGATAGTTTGTATCCAATCAAGTTAAATTTTGCACAGTGGCTTGAGGTCATTGAGAGGATGGATGGGATTGATTGATGGTACTCCACCTAATCCAGTAGGAGCACCACCAGCCATCTTGGATATTCTAGCAACACACCTTCTGAACATGTTATCTGACAACTGAATTATAGCACTAAAAGTATGTCTTTTGGCGTGGAACATGTAAGCAACTCCATAGAAAAGTGAGTGAAAAAAGTTTGGCGCGAAAAATTCCTATGGAGAGAGAATTGTTTACATGATTACAGGATATCAAGGTTAGGCCTAATTAGTGTATCATTGAACAGGCTTCACAATTGCATAATTACATTTCTATAGTAATAACACAGTATATACTGCACCATTTTTGTCCATTCAAAAGTATAATGGCTAGGTTTAGTATAAAAACACATTAATGGGCAACACATTTATAATAAAATTATTTTTATAATACAAAAAATAATGCAGCCAATAGGTAATAAATATCAAAAAAATCAAATCATTACATAATGTATTACCTTAAATAAGAAAACAAAATTGGCCTAATCATTTTTTTTTCACATATATCTCAGTTTGCTATTGTCAGCTTTTTTTTTTAATCAACCATTTCTGTGTTCTGCATATTGTGGAAAATTATTTTAGTGACTTACTGCCCTTTTTTTCGCTTAGTTCATATTTGAAGATGAAGTACAGCGTGTGTACTTTTTTAGCAGATGGCAATTCTGCATTAAACCATTGGGCTATTATAATATTACACTATGAAATCCAATTATGACAGTATATAAAATGGACTATTGATTACTGTACCAATATCGCATGTGCATAAATAGCATGGTTTAAAGTTACATGCTAACAATAGTAATGTATGGATACAGTCAATTTATACAATACATTGTTATCACTGAAAAAGTGTGTTGTTGACATCAACAACATAAGATCATGAGGTACACATGTAGGTTTTTTTTAAGGTTTGCATGGTTCGATTATTTATGAATCACTCTTAAAAGTTTGATGAAATCTCAATTATTGAACCAAAATATACAAACACAGAGACTAACAAACAAACCTACAAATGGAACCAAATACATAACCTCCTTCTGTAGGTTTCAACAAGGAACAGCAGTGGTGGCGCTGTGTGGATGGGCGCAGTGGGAGGGGTACAGTAGCTGGAGGGAGGGGTGTTGGCCTTCGGACACCTTTGCCCTGAACCCAAAAACCACCCTCCCCCAGAGAGAAATTGTATTGTCATCAGTGGTGAACTTTTTCGCCTTTTACATTATTTTAAAGGTACAGGTGAACCCCAATATACCAAACACCCTATTAAAAAAAAAACCACGCAAAATATAGCAACTACTGTTTTTTTACTGTCAAATTAAAAGCCGGGAACATGCCCACCTCCACCTTGCCCTATCTGTCGTAGATGCTCTCCCAGTTGGGGGTATTGCCCTGCTGCCGGGGAAATCCTGGCGCTGCCACTGAGGTACAGTAATAAGAAATTAATAACAGGAAATACTAAGTTAACATTTTTAATAAGGTGAACATTGGTGTGAAAGGAAGTCATAATAACTTCACAACACCCTACAAGGTGTACCACAAATATTCATCTAATAACATCTATCAATAGAAAATTGTGAACAGTTTCCTCAACAGAAATATGTTGTAGACATCTCAAACATCTAACAATTCAGTAATTTGTAACAATTGATCATTAATAAATGCATTGTTGATATTACATCTCTCAATAAGACAATTAGTAACAATTTTATTTTTAAATGTGCTGTTCATTTTTCTCAGACATCTAACATTAATGTATCATGTACAGTTGATGATAAATTATCTTTAAAAATGCGTTGTTAACATTTACAATACATTAACATCTGTCAATAAAACAATTAGTAACAATTTTATCATTTAATTAAGAAGTGTGTTTTTGACCTCAGTTATTATATTTAAGCATTGTACGAGACCATTTATTATTAATAAACTTACTTTAGCTAATTTTTGGTCCGGGCCTGACCATCATCAGTTGCGTCTGATAGTACTGTGTTTCTTCCTTGTTATTCCACATAGCGGTTACATAACTTCATTATATGGGATAATGGTCTCTTAAAATTGAATTTTACCAGTGGTGGATCCAGGATTATCTGAAAGAGGGGGAGGGGGTGCACTATATAGTGTGGGCATGTTAACATATTAAATTTGATGCAAGAAAAATCCTTATTTGCCTTAAATTGCATGTTTTCAAATATTTTCTGTTATATTGCCTGAAAGTTGTGTATGTTTTTATTCTTTTTAGAGGGGGGTGCACCTAATATAAGAGGGTTGATTACGGTATTCGAGGAGGTGTGTGCCGGAGACACCCTTTATAAATTCCCTGTTTTCTGTGATTAAAATACATAAATTAATGTAAATTTTAAAATGAAATCTTTCATGCTATGCATTTGAACTATGCATTTAAACAGTCTTTCAAATTCACAATTTAAAATTCATTGAAATTTCTGTTTACAGATATCCTCGATGTGATAAAGTCTGTGCGGAAGGGTAAAGAATGGAGAGTATTGGTTGTGGACCAACTCGGTATGAGGATGATGTCATCTTGCTGCAAGATGCACAACTTGACCGAGCATGGCATTACAAGTAAGGCTTCGTTAGCACACGTCATTTTAAATTTTATCTTTTATTCTGCTGAAATTTTAATTTATATGTTGATCTTTTCTCGATAAAGGGGTTCTTGTAGCTCAAGAACTCCAGTTCCAGTGAAAAAAGGTTAATCAGTGGTATATCCCGGGGGTGTTTAGGGTTCTCAAGCACCCCTTTAGATGTAGAAAAAAATTTGTATATAAACACAAAGATGGGGACTTGAACACCCCCTTCAGATGAATGATTGCCTCCTTCGGAGAAAAACAAGTAAAATATGTGAGGAAAAGTACCAAAAAAATGCAAAATAACGAAAACGGTTTTTTTTTTGCTTGTAAAAACGTGACGGGGTTGAGAACCCCCTTGGTCAGTTCCTTGATGTGCCTTTGAGGCTCTATTGGATATCCTCATGTTTAAATATGCTTACTCTGAAATTTGCTTGATCTTTATATCTTTTAAAAACCTTGGTACTATTGTCGGCTCATAGTTCAGTTGGTATAGCGTCAGGAGTTTTTCCTGTGAGTTAAATAAAACAAGCTCTCAAGTCTAACTAAATTTTGTACTGTTATTATAATCTTATTTATTGTTACTTTCCAGTTGTTGAAGATTTAGCGAAGAAGAGAGAACCATTGACGTCACTGGAAGCTATATACCTGATACAGCCGAATCAGACGGTAAGTACCAACTTAAAGGCCCATACCGGGTATTGCTATTTTGCCCAAACCCCGCAAACCTCCGAAAAATCACAGAAAACCAAATCATAACAGGTTGAAAGTAATTAAATCATTTAGTATAGCACTTTCATTGTTATCCGAACCTATTTTTTGGGTAAAATCATGCTTTTTTGGGAATGGTGTTTTCCCAAAAAAGCAGGATTTTACCCAAAAAATAGGTTCGGATAACAATA
>JAOTQE010124612.1:0-12448 GCA_025631205.1 Nesometra sesokonis
GTCCGCGTCCGCTTACGGGAGGTGTCCGCTTACGGGAGGTACCAATTGCACTGATTAGATAGGAAGAACAAACGGGTATTTGAATGAGTGTCCGTTATGGGAGGTGTCCGCTTACGGGAGGTGTCCGCACAGGGAGGTTAAACTGTATACAAACAATACGATATGATAAATAAAAACAAATTCAGCCGATTTAGATTTGGATTGCAAGTTTTATGTCGTTGGGGTGGGGGAAACAAATTTCATACCTTGCTTTATCATAATCCATAGACAAAATAAGTAATTTTGGTGACCATTTAATTGACGTCCAGTCTTGGATATCTTAAAAACTGATCGAGGAGGATTTTGTGTGGTTAAAAACCACTTTATTCATTCGTTTTATCATGATCTTTATATAGGCCTATATGGAGTGTTTTTACTTTACATATTTCTGAGCTTAAAAATCTTTTCTTTCAACCTTTTATCGTTATTTTCTTTCTTTTGCAATAACCAACTACCATAATTTGTTTTACTTAATCAACTTAAAGTTTATTAACAATTATTTTTTTCTTTGCCTATTTTGAATTTTCAACATTATTTTAATTTTTTAAATTAAATTTAACCTCATAGAAAATAATCCACAACTAATTATAAACATAAGAATATAATAAATAATAATAATGTAATTCAGAAAGTTTATTTACCAAACATTTTTTACACTTACATATAAACCTGCATATAAACATTGTTCTACTATAAGATGTGTATAAATGCATTTGGCTGCCCTTGCCCTAGATAAACTAGCATTTAATTACTGTTCCACTAGTGGTTTAAAATACCTCATCACCTCTGGATCAAATCCAAGAACACTTGCACAACAAATAACCTACTAAACAATGAAGACGGTATGATGGTTCTCTTTTCATTTAAATTTCAATGAAACGGTACAATTTAATTGGGCCTTTATGCACTGTTATCAGTCTTTTCTATTTATTAATTCGTCATAGAATGAATCTCTGCTTCAATGTTATGAGATACCGTATAATTAACAACAAGGATTATAGTGGAGTGCCATATATAATTTCGTGAGATTAGAATGTTCAAATCATGTTTTTTTTTGTATTTTTGGAAAGATTGAGACATGTAGACGTTCCAGATCATAACAACTAAAAAACTAATGAAGTCATCTAAACAAAACTAGGGAAAAGTGCTTTACATGGTCTAGGATAGGCATATACGAAATTTTAATGACGGTCGGGTGTAGACATAAATACCATTATAAGAAAACGTTACAGACTTTAATATCCAGAGAAATTAGTAAGGAATCTACTGAAACAAATCGCAACACTAATCGTGGATAGATGTCATGGAATTAAAATGTTAAAAATATGATATTTTTCTGACGGTCCTGGGTAGGATGTATATGCGAATCACTTAAATGAAAAAATCCTGATCTTAAATTCAAGAGAAATAAAAGATGCATTAATATTGTGAAAATGTTTATCATGGTCCCATATATAATTAACGACATTCCTGACCTAAATTTTGAATACCTATTTAATATATTTGAATTATCTCTTTAAAATTTTTTATTTGTGAAATGTTGGTGACGATCTCAGATAGGATATGGGATATCGTGACATTTTATATTGGAGGGGAAAGTTTTAACTTTAAAACACGTCGTATCGAAAGCTCCAATGATAATCTGGATCATCTAAAGAGTTACATGGGTGATGCGGTTGACGTGTGACAGCATCCGTGTTCGAATCCCATGGGAATATTTTGTTTTTACAATTTCGAAATTCACTGTAATTATATTTGTTGCTTGAATATTATTTCATTATTCCAAATATATTTAGTTACATGAATATAATACTTTGTTATTAAAAACAATTACTGTGTACCTGAGACTACTCTCAGGTACTATGCTTTTTAACTAAATATGTGGCAGAGCCAAGCCAAGTAAATCGGAAAATTGAAAATTGAGTTTTTATGGATTATAAAACATGTTTCCTTGTGAAGTTATGAACAATCGAAGTTCAAACATTTAAAATGTAAGTTTGAGAAAACTGCATTTGAAAATTGTTTATCCGTATACATTGACTAAGCAAGGTCATTTTAAATTGCATTTTTAAACATTTTTTTTATCATATATCTGAAAATTGTTAAGGTAGTATGAAAGTTGAATGTATGATTTGTATATTTTTTTAATAAAATTCAATTTGAAAAAATGGCCATTTTAAAATTTCTGCCTATTGTTGAAAAGTAGCATTTGCGACTTATGTCTCATTTAGTTTGGCTCTGCCACATATATTTCAGAAAAATAATATCATAAACAATGTAACACTTATAGAGGTCTCGTAGACTACAAGTTTTGGCTATGCAGATTAGCCGAGACACCCTTTTTCCAAGGGAAAATGCTTAAACGGGAGAATTTGGATGTCAACTGAAGTGAACTAAAGCGCGCTGATTCTACTTTCGCCAATCAGATTGTTGAAATCTGCTCGCGCCTGCCAAGAATGTTCTGTGTTCGTAGGCATTTTGCTCGCAGTGTGCGCAAAAAAGGTAATACCAAGTAGAGGCGTCCACAGAACAGTGTGTGCCCCTCTGCGCGCGTCTTCCTACACGTCATTACAGTTTTTCACATGTATAAATGCATTGATTTAGTACTGGACAACTAAATACAAGGAATTTATTTACTGATAATGAAGTATGGGCATGTGGATTTGCAATTGCATTTGAATTGTGTTGGGTTCAAGAAACAGGTAGCCACAGGGAAAAGAACAATGATGATCATTGAGGATAATGATAAACAATTATATTTAACTTATATGAAAATGTTAATGTTAATAATGTACATTAAACGACTATACTCATAACCATTACTTATGGCTAGAATGCTAATATTAAATGACGAAAATTGCTTGTTGTTCAAGCAGGCGGTTCAGTAAGTTGAAACTCACAAGAAGTCTTAAGGGATTTTGCCTATTGCCTTCAACGCAGGCAGAATGTGTAATAGCCACATAGCTATAGTTTACCAATTACGTATCTATACAATAAATAAAATATAAATCACGGAGTGGTTTCTAATCATGTATTACAGTACTAAAACTGAACAATACAAAATAAATAACTTTTATTTAAATTAGAAAAATTAGTACAGTATACACAGTTACTGTTTCGTACAAGATTCATCAGGCAAATAGTGACTCCTTAGCATTCATATATTTGTTACGTTACATGCTGTAACAAATTAAAGCATTGTCATTTACCATGAAGTATGTTTCTTACTTTATAAACTTAGCTTACAAATCAGCCAGTTTTATCCGCATCCTCTGAATAACGGTCACTGGAATTAAAGACTTCTTTAGAAGAAATAAACTCCATAGGAATCAATTTAAACTGTTCTTACAATTGAATACATTTTGAGAAAATTTTGAAAGAATTAAGTAAATTTAAGTAGACTACTAAGCAAATATTTATTTTGAATTTAACGATGTTTTTAATTCATTTCTCAGAAGTAATATGGCATACTTATAACCTTAAATATGTAAGTGAAAGTATATATTTCAAGAAGGTAGTCATTTACAGAATCCTCGCCATGGCATTGAACCCGGCTCATCGGCATGTGAAACGAATACCGCTACTACTATAGGTCCTATTATTCAGTAGGTAACACTAAATTAGGCCCATGCAAGATTGCTTCTATGCCAATAAAGAAAGCAATTTGTACATCTATTCCGAGATATTTGGGGCGGGGTAGTCTAACAGAAAAAAGGGCGAAAATACACACAAAAAAGGCAGATAGGCCTATGGTTTTTTTCTTGTGAAACTGAAACCTTCAAACTCGTCCACCACATAGACATAGACATAGATATACTTTATTGTCACATTAAAACTAATGCGCGATTCATTTCCTCGTTACCACTAACATGCAAAATATAAACAAAAACTACAAATACACATGCAATATGTAAACAGTTATAAACATTAAAACAGTTAAAAATTATTAAGATTGTAAACCAATGTCGGATATTTTATGACTTTAACACCCCCACCCACACTTTCATAAATTTCTGGATCCGTTGAAACAAGTAAGAGTAGTTAGATATTAATGATAATGGTTATTAATATGAAAATGCTGATGGTCTCTGCACGATTTTGTTAACTTATTAAATTCTGTACGTAGTGTAAAGTACAATTTCACCCTGTTAACTCGCGCAGTGTTTAGCACCATGTCACTTAATATAAACATACGAGTTATTACGTATGTCCCTTGTGCCAATTGTTTCTATAGAACCAATTTTATATTTAGGCGTTATTTCCACTCAAAAATCGACGTTCCATTGTTTTTAAACAAATTACTTAAAATTGCTTTTCATTTAATTATTGTTATTATAGTCAATCAGGTGATATCAGGCAGGTGAACCGGGTTCGAGTCCCGGTTGCGGAAACTTTTTCAATCTCAGCAGATTTTCTCATTGTTTACGTTTCTATATATAAAATATACAAGGTGTATCTACTTGGCGGTTTACACCACTTCTGATTATAAATAGTTATTAAAAGTATCTCGTTTGAGACCATGCCTAACTGATTTATCCACAACGAGAAGTGTATCAAAGTGATCTCTGTTTACATGCGTACTGGAGGACTAGTGTTGTCACGACGTGCGTGGTTGAGTGTGAGAAGAGTTGCATTCTAATCGAACTTGAACTCGCCACACAGTCTCAATGGCTAAGCAGATGACCCGGATTCGAGTCCCGGCTTGGACTCGAACCGGGTCAATATAATAACACAACAGAGAATCATTATATCAGACTCAAGTAAAATTACAATTAACGTTATTCCAATCAAAAAGGAAAAATAAATATTAGTGTTTCTTCTTCCATTTTAAAAAATCCTGGGAATTTATTATTTGTTTCGTCATGGAGGAAATAATAATGATTTCTTCCACAATAAATATAAGACATGACAATGAATTGTTTCATATGGTATGTTAATATTAGTGTTTATAGTTGATTTATTATTATTTTGTTGATAGTTCAAAATGCTCGCTCAAATTGCTAAAGACATATTATACAAAACATAATGATGAACTATAACTATCAAGGGAGAATTAACGCTTTTATGATGTTAATTGTAATGTGATTATGTTTAAACTATCAACACATCATTCATCAGTGACACCAGGAATAGATACAAACTGCTATAGGAGCGTACAGAAACGGGCACACAGTTTTAGACGCTCGCGTGAAGGTTTTAAACCAATATTGTGCGTCGATATGTTGCGCCTCTACGCGCAGCTTTGTGTACGCCCGCGTAGCATATAGCGTCACTTCGTGATGTCACTGATACTTAGTTCGCGGTGTCATATTAACCTCTTTTTTCTCGTTTATTTAGTATTTTCCTTTATTTTAGTTAAAAAGTCATTACTACTGTATTACAAATTGCATTTAGTTGTTTAGTTATATAGGTCAAACTTCACTCTGTAAGACTGTTCCTTTTATGAGGAAGATAACTAATACATAAAAATTAATACAATCGTTGTTAACGAACTTACCGGTTCTTGATAAACATGATATCCCTAAAACAACCATTGTCACACACGTTACAAGTCTTACTTCCATTTCAAACCTAAGTAAATCTACACGGGTGTCACTATATACAGCAGTATGAAAAATAATATACTTAATAAGTCCGATGTTAGCGATAGGCTAGCAAGAGTGTGTCTGTATTATTTTACTCTCTATGTTACGTTTAAATCCCATTATTGTAATGCATCACGTGGTAGGTATCTTATTAATCTGCAACGTCGATTGGCAGAGTTTTCCAAGAAAAACAAGTGTTGTATGGATAGAATTTTATACGATGTCTCCGATGGATCATGAGTAAAACAATTAGATCTAGTGAAATCTTACGTATACTACGTACGTATAGGCCTACGTTAATTACTCAAGTCGCTTCTAGGGCGTTATAATCTCACAAAGAACAATAAAAATAACAACACTAATTAGTAAACAAATGGCGTGATTAACGCATGTACGTCATAAACATGTTGTTTATATTATTTTTGAATTATTTGGAGTTCGCGCAACTTCTAATTCTGAGAAATTACAACGAGATTCTATAATGTTTTAATCTTGAATTGATTTATTATGTGTTGTGACACGCCAAATTAACCCATGAAGACCGAAATGGACTTACTTCCAGCGTCGTCCTTCTGCTGATGATTGTAGTAGCCTACACCGGGAGACAATCCCCTATTTTTTCCACAAAGTGTAATTACTGCACAATAACATACGTCTCATCCGAAGGACGGTGCTTTTTAGACGCGAAAAGCGTCTCTATAAACAGCTTTTCAAGAATGTCTGTCTCTCTGTCTGTCTGTCGGTCTTGTCACACACGTTTGTGACTATTTGCGTTTTGTTCTTTCTATATATAATTTCTGATAACCAGCACTGTATGGACCTCTTTAAATATCTACGAGATATAAACAATTAATTAATCATCAATTGGTAATACATTAATATTAAAATTGAATTAAAATATCGTTATAAATACACTTTTAAATGCTTACTTCCTTATTAAAACTGTATAAAAATATAGTATATTTTGTTCCTGAAGTTATGCAAATTGTGAATAACGCCTCAGGCTAGTACACTCGACGACTTTTGCCTCATGTGTAGCCGCACAAATTTGAAATTTGCATAGCAGATGATGTTAATAGTATAGAAGCAAGAACGAGAGAGAATCCGCTTCATTCGAACACTGATTTTGCTTGTATAGTGGGGTCAGTAGCCGCACTCTAACCTTCAATCTTTTTGTATAGGCGGTTGTAGAATAAGAATACTAGTCCGGTTTTGTTGGCTAAATAAGAGTGGTGGCGTGCAGTGCACGAACGGTTGGGGACACTGGCCAGCTACAGCTACTATGCGCAGCTTTCCGCGTCTTATTGTCGGATAGACTTGTTTCTTCACTTCAAACAAATGGCGATGTATGCAAATCGAGACCAATGAGTTTCCACGGCTCAGCGCACAGCACAGTGGCTACCACCAGGTTAGCCGAACAATTTAATAAAAAATTAAGGTCACTTTCAATCCGAATCGTATTATAGAAAATATATACAGTTTTTATATCGGTTTTATGCAGGGAACTGTTCCCTGGTTTTATGTAATATAGCAAAACAGATGTCATTGGCCATATGAACAATATTAAATATGTCTTACCTGAATGTTAAAGTAAACCGTTTCATTGACGAAATAAAAATAATTTCTGGCACAAGTAATTATTTTAGAGACACAACTATTTCTCATCAATATTTCTCATTGCTATTGATTCAGAATTCGCCAGCAGTCCTAGTAAATATGTAACTATACCAATGTTTATTAAATCATTGTCATAGGATTGTGTGTGACGAATCGATAAAAAAACACTACGATTAAAATTTTAAAACATTTAATGTTTTTAAAATGTATCGTTAATAATATTTTAAAACTAATGCATACAATTATAGGCCTATCATAATAATTTATCGAATCCAAAGATATCTTGTTATGTAAAATGTTAATAATGTAAATAATGTTTTAAAGCACCTCCACCGAAGGAGGTTATGCTTTTATCGGTGTTGGTGTGTGTGTTTGTTCGCAAGCATAACTTAAAAAGTTATTGACAGATTCAGGGAAGTTTGAAAATGACCCAAGGAACAAGGTTAGATTTCGGTGAAGATCCGTAGTCGCATGCGCCTGTAGGGCCTTCAGAAAACATATGGTGTCCAGGGTAGATCTGTGGGATTTCACGCTACACTGATTTTTAAAAGAAAATAATTGGCCAGATTGTGGTCAACTTATTGTTAGCTTCTACACATTCTTAGAATGGTTGTCCTTAATTGTAAAACAAACAGTCGTCGTTGTACAATACTTTGTGATAAACAGGCTTATCTTCTAATCTAAAGTTTCCGACTTCGAATCCACCTTTAACCGAGCCGTCCGAATGGAAGACAATTACTTTAATGTTTTGTGGTTTTGGTATCAAATTCAAGTTTCTAGTATAAGTAGAACTCAAATTATGAATATTTTTTTTGTTAATGGCGGCCATTTTTAAAATAGCTGAAAAACATATTAAAGTTTTATGAAATATAGCAAAAAATGCGAAAGTAAAAAATTTACTGGTATGGTATGGACTAAAATGTTTTATTAAAACGGTTCATTGAGCAAACATAGCAGTTCTTAGTAAAGTTTAAAAACTAGTCAGGTAGGAATCAAGTCATACATATAAAGCAATTTGGGTGTCATTCGACTCTTCAATGACCATGTCAGTTCATGCTCTGAAACACAGCAGTAGCCTGAAATCCCACATTCGAAATGTATCCCAAATTCGAAGATATTGACACCAATCTGTGTCATACAGTTGTAAGAGCTCTCATCAACACTTGATTATTGCAAATTGCTACTTATAGGATCCACAGAGTCAGATTTTTGATAAGAACTAGCTGGGCTGCCAAATTGATCTGTGGTGATAGAAAGTTTTACCATACCCCGCTATAATATTGCAGTAACGTTGGCTATCTGTGCAAGAGAGGGTTACATTCGACGCATGATTCCAGATTATCTATCAAACTCTTTACCATTACATTTCTCAAAGCGCACTGGTCTCAGGTCTGGTAATGATAATACTTTGCTTCAGGAAATTGCTGGGAAGAAACCTGCGATGGACTAACGTCCCATCCAGGGGAAGTATCATACTCTCATCCGCTTCTCGCTACAGAAACTGGAAATAATCTCCAGCCCTATGAGCCTTCAGGCTCGGACAATGGGTTTACTTTTTACAGCCAATAACCTGCCACGCAGTACATGATCGGCTGATTCCTTATCGGCATTTAAAAAAGATGTTAAAACCTATTTATTTCCGATAAACTAGGTTGTAAGTGGGCATGCCAAACACTGCTGCTGTGATTCTTTTCAACAATATTTTACCTGAAGCACTTTGATCTTAATGAAATAACATTATTGTAAAGACAATCTTGATATTATAATTGATGTTATTCTGTGGAAGAAGGGATTGGAAGGAAAAAAGAGAAAGAAAAAAGGAAGAAAGAAGAGTAGAAGTAGTAGGTGAATGAATAGAAAAAGAATTAAAAGAAAAATGGGGAGAAAGAGAATAGGAAGGAGAGAAGAAAAATAAGAGGACACCGAAAACTATACGGAAAAAACAAAAGAGTGAAGAGGGGAAAAAGTACAGTAGAATGAGGAGAATGCCCTAAATCACTTTAATATACCATCTCTCCGAGAGAGACGTGTAACAAATTTTAGTTCATTTTAGTAACAAATTGATGTTTTCAAAAAGGTACCAAAACATGCTTCCCCCAGTACGTAATAATTACAGGAAATGAAGGAACAGTAGTAATACGGATTAACTTGTAACTGTATTTGCTCGAACAGAAAGGTATAAAAGATCGCCTATTCCAACTTTAGTAAAACTTTTAAATGCTCGTTAAAGATTTTAACTGTTATTTCTGTTTATCAACCTCTAGTTCCAATGTTGTATTCCAAAGCGTATAACGTGTACTTTTATTCTTACAATTTTAATCTTGTTTTGTAAATAGTGATACAAACTTAATAGGCTATTTATGTTTGTTTAAATTAATTTTTAATTTGTATATGCTTCTTTGATTTTTTTTCTAAATTTATAAAATTTATCCACCTTGCGAAATACTTTAAAACAAAAATAGCCTTTTCACCATTATGATACAAGTATCTGTTCATGAATTAAAATGTTATTATTTTCTATTATGCGATTATAATTATAAACAACAGATTGTAACGACTTACTTGTAATGCCTATCGTCTCGTGAATTGAACAATGTCGTTGTATGTAAATAAAAATCGGAATGTACAGGTGTTGGTTTTCTATATAGACTTGTGTTAGTAAATACGCGTTGACATTCAGTGAATTGTAATGAATCCATTTGTTGACGGCTTAATGGACCCATTAATGTGAGTAAACCGTATTATACCATTTTTGAATGTAAGCACATTATGAGTATTATATTGTAGAGTGTTTGATATAGTATAATAGGTGATTTAGTTTGTTTTTTCTTTCATTATTTACAGTTTGAACCGCTGTCACGAAATTATTTGTAATTGATAATCGTATACTATGTGATGGAATAAAATTTAAAAATAACAAGAACAAAATGGCGAGTGTGAAATATTGGGTTTAATTTCTGTCTTCTTAACGGCCCGTGCGGTGCGTTACAGTTCAAAATTAAGTGGTCAGTAAATGTAATGAATGATGCTAAATCCCGAAGAAGAAGAAATTCAAATACCGTTACTACAAGAGAGCATAGCTCGTGCTAGAGCAAGTCGGGGTTACGCAAATGGAACGATAACCCGTGCTATGAGCACAATTGATAAGTTTATTGTTAAATGTGATCTACATGAGGTGAAACGGCGTATGACTGACTTTGATGGTATTATTGTGGACTTTATAGAGGTTCAAGTTGATATTGTATCTTTTTACGTATTATTATCGAAATAAATAGTATCAGTATCAGTATTATGTGGCACTTCTATCTGATGAACAAGAAGTTAAAGATACCGAGGATTACAGGCAACAACTATGGTCTCGTGTTGTATCATTTCATGAGAAGGTTGAAACATGGATTTCCAGGTTTGATGACGGAGAGTCACAACATTCCAACATACATAGGTCGGTATCGGAAGCGGATACCTATGGCCAATGTTCCAAACCTTAACCACATTAGCCGCCCTTCAGGTGGCACATGAAGAATTAAAATTTGAAAATGAAATTTTTAGAAATGAACTTGAAGTCTTAAAGCAACAGATGACTCTTGGACATGAACGGTTTGAGTTAGAGAAACTCAAGGAAATACATCAAATAGAAATTAGGAAGCAACATGCCGAGATAGATTTGGAAAGGCAAAGGCATCGAACAAGTGAATTTAAATTAATGGAAAAAACTTACCTGGATGAAACTGGTTCAGATGGTGGATTACGCTTTACAAGTTCGACACCAGGTGTTACATCGCAGTTGGCTACGGCGAATCGACCTGAAGATGTTACTACACGTCAACTACCGAAGTCGATTCTTTTGTTGTACAGCCAAGTAGACAGAAGAAACCGTCTCGTGTATCTTGGGAGCCATAGGTAATCCCTAATTTGGTATCAAGGCAACAGTCAGGTTGGACTTCATATGATAATGAAGATGAATGTGATTATGTAACTCAACCAATTCGACACCGGAAGCCATCTCGTTTGTCATCTGAAACCTCTACTACTCCAAATGAAGCATCAATGCTCACTGATGTAATGCGGCAAATGCTGAATGACTCCAAAGTACATCAACAATCTTTAGTAGAAGCTTTACAGCTACCCAAAAAAGAACTCCATTCGACGGCGACCCGTTAAAATACTGGCCATTTATCCGTGCGTTTGATAACGCAGTTGATAAAAAGACAACCGACGATGGAGCGAAGCTAACTAGTCTTATTCAGTTCTGTACAGGTAAAGCTAAAAGGTTGTTACAATGCTGTCTTGTGAAAGAACCTATTAAAGGATATCAATTAGCCAAGTCTCTACTAAAAGAACGATTCGGAAGTGATGATGTGATGACTCAAGCTTGGGTAGACAAAGTAAACCAATAGACCTGATGTGAAAGATTTGACGGATCTTGAAGACTATGCTGATGATCTGAGATGTTGTATTGAGACTTTAGAAACAATGGGGTATCTATATGAGCTAAACAATCGTAAAAGCCTGTATTTAATAGCTGAGAAATTACCCTATCACTTACGAACTCGGTGGCAAAAGGAAAATTACCGAATAAAAGAACAGGAAACTCGTAATCCTACATTAAATAATCTCTCAATATTTATAATTCGAGCTGCTAAGTAAGCTACTGATCTACTGATTGAAGTTCGTATTATCCAAGGGACTATGTGCTAACTGTTTTAATACTGGGCACTTTGGTAGAGATTGTCGGCAGCCATCATGGTGCAACATAGACGGTTGCAACAAGAAACATAGCAAATTTCTTCATCTACCAACATCGCAGCATACATCAGGTCTTGTAAATCAATCCACCACAGTACCTACATTACAGGTTCACGACAACCAGTTGGATAAAGATTCATCAATTAAAAGTAACTATGTGTAGTTATCAAACAAAAAGGTGACCTTGCCTATTGTGGTTGTGAGGGTGCGAGGAAACAGGAGAGGGGCATTTGTGGATACATATGCACTCGTCGATCCTGGAGGAACCGGTAGCTACTGAACTGATCAGCTAGCGAGTCAGCTTAATGTTCTAAGATGTGAATGTACAGCAGAACTAACACCAATTCATCAGCGTAATGTTCCACTAAATACCGAAGTCGTTAATTGTTGTCTCAAATGTAGATGATTCATTTTCTGTGGACATGAACCAAGTTATTGTGAGACCATCACTTAATCTAGAT
>JAOTQE010124623.1:0-12447 GCA_025631205.1 Nesometra sesokonis
GTCAATTGCCCATGTCGTTTTTGAGATAATCGACGAACAAAAACCCTGGGAAAGAAAGAAGAATAAGATGTTTAAGAAGATTTCGTACAAACACAATAGGTAATCCGTTCTGTTGAACGGATCACCTAATTATTTTAAATAAACAACTATTATAAAAACGAGAATAAAACAAACATTTTAAAGCGCCCCCTACCAAATAAGGAGTAGAATTGAACGTAGGTGGCGTACACTACCATTACAGAAATTCCATGCGAAAATCGACGAGCGCGGTATCTTTACATATAAGATCTTTGGGTCTAGTTAAGCCATTTATTTTCTAGTCTCTTAATGTAAGAGATTAAAATTCCACTATTTGAGTGCACCACTCCAAAAAGAATGCAAGTGATTGAACATTCAATCCAAATGAGTGAAATCACTTACTTTTTCCCAGAAAATTCACTCTGCAAGAGTGGACTCTGAGTGCTGATAATTCACTCTTTTAAGAGTGGCACCTCAGTCATGTGACTCTCACTCTTTTAAATTCACTCACACTGAGTGAACTTTCAATCTGTTTACATTAAGAGAGTAGGTACAATTGAGCGTTCATAAGCGAGAGCTATGGCAAGAAGAGGGCATTGATCCGACACACTGATCTAGCAATAGTTCCATGTGAACGTCACTAATGGTACAATTCTCAATAGGTGATCAAGAACAAATACCATTAACTTATAACAATAAATGAAGAAATGATAAATTGGTGACAATGTAAACAGTGTATTAACATTATCCGCTATACCCTAGTAATTAGAACATACAGGAGGCTGAGTAATACGTATTATGCCTACTGTTTAATACAATAATGATCAAAGTCTATATGCACCATAAATGATACGGTGGACGGATATATAGTTTTTCTGTGATTAAAATCAACATAAATTATTAAACCTTTTGCAACAATTGTCGAAGACTATAAGATTTACAATTCATGATATAAATGACGCATTTAGATGCTGAACACTCTTCTAAGAAAGCAATATTCTGCTATGAAAACAGTGATAAGATGGTACAGAGATGAAAGTGTATACTATAAGTGTTAAAACACACTATGCTGATGGGATTCAATATTTCAATATCAATTGTGTCATCACCAAGAATACAGCAAATTTAAAGAAAACCAGTAAACGCCGCGACATTCTTTATTTTCAACCTCGTTCTGTATGGACCACCATAGACAATGAGTACAACATTTGGAAAACACTCCTATTCGGGTCAACCGTGTACAAAATCCAGAAATGTTAAATGAGCATTCCATAACGTAATAGCTTATTGATTTTAAATTACAAAATAATTGAAAATTTTAATACTAAATAGGCCTAACAAAAATAAGAACAGAAAGGGCTATGTAGTAAATTTTGCAAAACTAATAATAGATAGGCTTATCTTAACTCATTTGTCCCTTGATTCGAGCTTTCAATGATAAATACTGTTAATGTCCATACCGTAGTCTATATTGTATACAGCTTTTACGACAAATAATTTGTATTTATATACGGTACCTAAACCGGATTTTTCATGTTATTGCATTCGTATGTGAGCGATCGCCCCTGTCATGTATGTCCATAGGGACCAAATCAATCTTCAATCTGAATCTTATAACACATACCCACAAATTACTATCAATGGCTACATCAATAAATAAAGGAATCAATAATCAATAGTGTAATTTAGAAATCAATAAGTTAATTATACTGATAAATGCAATCAATTTTTAAAACACGCCGACCCACAGGTAATAAGATATGTCCCAGGACTCTGATTACTATGTAAGAGTTTTTAGCAAGTGGGAGATCGTAAATCAACCAACAGGTTTGATAGTGTGTAGTTGTTAGAAACACTTCCTGGTACAGTATTCATTCATATATAAAGAATTGAATATTCCATCAATAACATTGAATAGGCGTATTCTACGTATTTTTTATAATCGTTTTGTTCATAGTTTGGACTTGCGATATTCTTGTGAACATGCTGACCAAATTTTATCAATTACAGATAAAATTGTTGACAGAGATGATGGCAATATTGTATTATTGTGTGCGGGTATGTTTCTTCATGAACACCAGGGAAAGCCTGTATAAAGCATCTGTAAACAACCCTATTCGGAGCAAATACTTTAGCCTAAATTCGTCTTAATTGTCAATAACTATTTGTCTAAGTAAAGTTAATTAGTTGACTGGTTTTTATTAGGTGGTAAAAATTAGTACCACAATTATGCCCCAACATTAAATAAGATTGAGTAAATAATCCAAATTACGTCCGATTTACTGAAAATATCCCTTACGTGAATTTATATAGTGTATAGATAAGCTTAAAAACTAGTCTTCTAATTTATATTTTTATTTAATTTTCATTTTTCTTCGTCTGAAGGGGATGCTCGAGTACCATAAGCACCCCTTGGATACGCCACTGAGAAACTGCATCGGTACACTTCAATTCAAGCCAGATTAAACATAGTGGGACCGATTTACCAATCGACCGACAGAGTGAAATATAGAGAGTTGGGGGCACCTAAAAATATATATCAGAAAACACAACAAGCGAATTAACTGTAGATTATTCGTGACCAGAAATCGGAATACTACTGCAATATATAGCCTAATGCAAGGGCAAAACTGGAGTAGGCAATCGCTTTGTCTCTGAGAACATTTCCCTATGATATTAAATTATAATGAGGTCTGCTCGGTATTGGACATACTTTTCTTAACCTGACACGACTCAATGGTTTAGGTGTAAACTTATCGTTTTATAAATCGCGTGGGCGCTCTCCGTCAATTATGATAATCCATTTTTTTTTTGCGTTTGGATAACCTCAGCTAATCGAAACAAGAATTTCAATTTATTAATCTTTTTAGATATTTTTGTTTGTGTGTTGGACGGTCTGTTAAATACAAAAATTATTGCAACGCACTATCATCGAGTCTATGTTTCAGGATTCAACTTTGCATGTTGCGTGACTCCTAAGGTCAAAAGCAACACAAACTTCCAACCAATTAATCGCAAGTCACGGTTCTGCAATTTGTATTAATTTGACCTGCCTTCACCTTGGTAACGCACATGCGCATTTGATATCGTGAAAGGGCTATGACTCTAGCTCATCCTTCCATTTTGTCAATCGACTAGTCCGCTTTACTGGAAAAAACATTCATCTTTTTTCTTCCTATTGGTTGCTTGACCGGTCGGTCGCTTGATTTAGTAAAGGTCCGGCGGTTGATATACTAAAGATGCCTCATACTAAAATGTAGTTTTGGTGGATGTACGAATAGGGCATATTTACTGAAATGGCATCTATCCAACCATAGGCATAAGTAATCTTTAATTTGATTTGATTTATTTGATATTGTGAAACACCCATTGATAACATCCGAAAGTCCAAAGTAAACTTATTTCCCAGTGAGGTTCTTGCTGGTGGTGACTGGATAATCATCGAGAGACAGTGGCAAACAACCCTTATTCGTTTTAAAGCTCAATACTGATTATAAAATATCTTTGGCAGAAAAATTTTGATATGCCTATATTTGGTTACGATGATGTCTTGCACTGACCATCGGCCAGGCCTACATGTGTGTATAATCAAAATTTGTTGTCAAATAGATCTGATAGACTGGATTGAGATTATGAGTGTACTGGACTGTCTTCTGGTTGTTAATCACGTTAATCGCTTTATGGTTAACTACTTGCGCCCTATAGTCCTACTCAATTTTTCGGAGTCTGAAAACCAGGTAGAAGCGATTGAGGTAAGTCTAGGCCTTCATTAACGTGGGAATGAGCCATGTCGCAAAGACCAACGACGTAACCTCACATCTAAAAAAACGGGCTATTAAGTTGCATTTCGACACTGCGGTGGAAGAAAATTAGCCATGTATTCGAAACTGAGAAGAGCGAGTTGTTCTGAAACGCAGCACAGTGACAACCACTTTAGCCGATTGACCTAAATTCCACTCTCAAATGCTAGTGTGCTGTATGTGTGCTCAAAAAAGGCGATGCGATACAATCATCTAAGTTGTGTATCTCTTTGACGGCATTGTCGATCAGAGAGACTAATTCTTATTCCTTGCAGCTAAATGAACCATGAATGTGCTCCTGATACTTAGGAATTGACATCATCAGTCACGTGATCATTCAGATAATTGGATATTGTGTTTTTTTATACTTTGTTCAATGGGAGAGTTGGATTTAAGGTCTATCGATCGTAGGAGATACGCAATACGTCCTTGGCAAGAGAAGAATCCATAAACTGTTAATCGACTTTCGTCGGCAACATCACCAAGCGGAGGGACGATACATTTACACATCGTCGACTTTAGAGAGTAGTAAAATTCCCTTTCCCCACAGCAGATTCGAACATTCAACCGAAATACTATCGATTTTCCTAAGCCAAGAAATTGAGGTTTGTACACTGGGGATTCGCTAACGAATGGCAAGATAGTACAAACCCGTTCTTATGGGAGAAACACACTGAAACTATATCCAATCAACTAAGTCAACATATCCCAATTGGTCTCTATCATTTCAATTTAATTTGATATGAAATAATAACTCTAAATATACAATATGCCTACTGTCATAATTGAAATGTTTAATGTATTTGTAATGTAGTTTTAATTATGGAGTTAGGTTACTTTAAAAGCAAGCAAAGCATTTCTCTAAGTGTAAATGGAATTAGGTATAAAATGGTTTACTTTACTTTACGTTACCTTACCTTATCTTACCTCTTACATTACATTACCTCACCATACATTATCTTACCTTACCTTACCTTACTACCTTACATTACCTTAGCTTACTTTACCTTACCTTACCTTAACATACTTTACATTGTCTTAACTTGCCTTATCTTACGGACTTTGATGTTTGAAATCTATTTTTTTTTCAAACTTCTATAATCGACAAGTCAATTCAATCACGGGTTCTATTCCCTTTTAGGACAAATTATTGTTTTAAAACAATCGAGCGCCCTCACCTCTCGGTCTAAAAATGATTAATTACTTACTTAATTAGAAGGGTAATTTTGGAACTCCTATTTAGAGCTTCAAAAACAAGATCACATACATGTAGGCCATGCAGGCAATAGTTCAGAGCAGAGTTGCAAAGACCTGTACTCTTTTTTCTAGCACTTCATGAACTCGGAAAGACATTTATTCACTTTACTAGTAATGGATGAGCATTTCACGAGATCATTAACAACTCATATGATGAAATATTATCGGGTTATGTTGACAATAAGAATTGGTCCTAAGGGTTATTAGCATTAACCTTTACCGTATCAGATACTACGCTAGCACTTGTAATTCCCGGACAAATAATTACCTAAGAAACCAGTAAATTCTTCAACTAAACTAAGACGTATTGCTTGAATCACACTTTCAATTATATACTACTCTGAAGTAATTACTAACGAACATTGCTTGTTCATTCATAACCTATGTTCCAGTGTACTAAAAACAGTCAAAGAATAACCTCAATTACTGGTGTTGGTTCCTAACCCATATGAATCAATTATGCCTCATTGCAGATAGAAATTCTAGGCCTATGTTTTCCAAGTTCACTGATTAACTCTGGTCAAAATAAGACTGGTTTATTAAATAGGACGGATTCCCGTCGATCGATGAACCGTATTAATGTTATTAAAAACACATAAACTCATGTGATACTGAACCCTCAACGCTAGAGATTGATTCGATGAAAATAGGGTCTCGCCATGTATATTATCCTGAACTGTGCTCGTTTCATTTCATAATGCATGATGGATACCACGGACTTTGAAGCTGTCATAACATAACCATTCTGCAGTTGCACATAACTGGTTCACATCAGAATGATATCATTATCAAGATAATCCGTGATCGTTTCCTGTCCATCCGGAATCTGACAATGTCAAAACATGGAGTCACACAGAACTAGTTGATATATCTAGTTTTGGCGGTCCTCATGCGCCCCTAACGCTATCATAATGTAACTAGGCTTATTCTGCAATCGCATCAAACTGGTTCACTTCGAAATTATATCATCTAGAATTATATCATCTAGATGACCGTTCACTGTGCTGTACTCGTTCATAATACCGGATCCAGCGATATCATACTTTTTTGTCGCACAGAACTAGTTGACATCATAATTCATAGGCCTATCATAATAGATACGGGGTCTCCGATGTCATACCCATCTGGTTCACATCGCAATAATCTTATGGAATAACCATGACCGTTTCCAGTTTTCGTTATGATGTCATAATAGTGCGGTTTCGCAACTTTACGAAATACGAATGATAACGAAAACGGATACATACACAGTTGTTATCAGGTTATGCTCGACCATGGAGGAAAGAATTAGATGGCTCGACTGGCTACTGACCTAATCCAGACAATTATATGATGATCAATGTGAACGCATTGTGAATTAGCTTAACCACAAAGATCACCATAAAACATCATTATTTTAATCTGAGTTTAAGAGTTTTCACGTGAGCGTTCGTACAAACAATGACTGTAGTATCCTATCACAAATCAAAACCTATAGATTCTACCTCCCTGATTTTAATAAGATGCATCCTTTCCCAACCGACTGTCCGATTAACTAGGCTATAATTGTCAGGTATTACCGGTAGGCCTAGTAAGAAATTGCCCCCAAATCAACTGGACTACCTAAACTTGAATAAACTTGAAGGACTTAAGCCACCCTCCCCCACCCCCACACCATCCCAAAAAATGACCCAAAAAATGGTTTTGAATGAGACTGAACCAATAAAATGCAGAGCGGCAGAATATAATACAACCCCAGGGGATGGTCGGAACTACGAAAGCAGTTTTTATTTATTTCTTTTTTTTATTTGGCCTAGATAGACCAACTAACCAATGGATGACCGAAAAAAACACATTACTAAGAAATTACCTGCTAAATTTCAAACCAGTGTTCTCTCGAGTATGGTTTTAGCCATTTACTGGTAAAAATTACAATTTAGAATTAAAATAAGACCAAATGAGACTGAGAACAATTAAAAAGAAATCAAGCTCACCACATACTGAATACCACATCAGAAAACAGCACAAAATACCCAGCCCCAAGCTTTTCTGTAATACATGATTTCCCCTCGAACCAGCCGTTTACATAAACACCTTTATACAGAACAGTGTGGGCCTATCATAATACAGTAGCATATTTTTATGTTTGAATGTACGTAAAATAAGAACAAAATAAAAATTTTTGAGCATGAAATGAAAAATAAGAAAACTGGTTAAACTTTTACTGGTTCTTATAAAAAAGTGTAGTTGGACTATTACAAGTTGAAAAAAAAAAGAATAATAATTAAACGTATGGGGAACAACAAAGCAACCGACAAAGAGATGACAAGATGTAGGCCTATTGTATCTACAGAACATAAACCGTGGTCACTATCATTTTAGACTGAATTTCTACAAATCATTTCATGTATGACAAATATAAATTATATTCTGTCTTTTCGTGTAAACGTTCGAGTAATGACTTATTGAACCATACACAATAGGCTATATATCTGCTGCGCAAAACGCATCATCTGACCTAACTTGTGTCATCATTGAAATGACGCACAGGGTGTCTAAGCCAAAGCAACTCCAGTTCAAAATAATATTTACTCAGGCAGGCAATTAGGACAACCATGCTCAAACTATATCTAAGTCGTATGAATGCTTGGGGATAACACCTCAGTCATTCAACACAGCGAGGATGCGGAGGCAACATAACAAATATATTCTATTGAATTATCGCACGAGAAAGGCGTTCGTCAGAACGACATCATCGTTTCTGTCAACACAGCCGCGACTGGTAGCGCGTTGCTGTAAAGAGAATTTGATAACTGGTACTTCTTGACCGTAAATAACCTTAAGTCAGTCGTTGGTTCACGCAAGGGCTTACTAGTTTCGGGCTAAACAGAAGAATTTTATGACATTTAGTGCGTGCCATACCTGAGTTTATCGTAATATCGTATCCTACTGAAACTAATTAAACTTGACTAAACAAAAGTTCATTAAAACGTTTAATCATGCATACTAAATCAGAAAACTATTTTCCAATCAACAGCTCCTCCTTTATCTCTAAAATCTTAAACAGTTTTTGTTGTGCTTTTTTTGCAGGTTTTCAAAAATCATGAGCGAGAGAAAAAAAAATGGCAGACTAAGCAATGGAATGATCACTGAGAAATCACTAAGAAACTGGTGACTTTAAACTTTAAGGCTAAATATTGAGAAACTAACATGTTTAACGTGATTGAAACATACCGAAAACCCCCGACCGTCAGACCAGGCCCTACCGAGGGGGTGGGTTGTGGTCTAATGATTGCGTCGCACCCCACCCTCCCCAAATAAAATAAGGTCCATTTTTACCAACAGAAGCTAAGAAACTTACTGTACATAGGCCTATAAGGAACCGGAAGGGGTATGTAAATCCGGGATTTATAAAATGGAGTAATGATATTTGTAAGTGTTTTATTACTTATTTCTTCATGTATTGACTATTTATTACCCAGTGTTTAGCCTAGAGGATTTTAAATATATTAAATATTTTAATATTAGTTAACTTGAATACGTATTTAACTCCATGCCCAGGCAACATTTGTATGGTTAAAGCTTAATACATCACCATTTTTAGTTGAATACTGTGACAGGCCTGTGTAAAATCGAGTTTTCACTGTTGCTGTACAAAAACTTAAAGTGTAAAAACCTTATGTCTCCTATTTGTACGGCTTTATAATGGAATGCTTGGCTTCGTGGTTCTGTTCTTCTGACATTATAATTCTTCTCCTCTGAAAGGGAGGAGGGTATTCAATACATCTTAAAGGGGGTGCACAAAGCCCCAATCTCCATATTCATATGGTAACTTGTTTCTAGCTTTCAAGAGCGTGTTTGAGTACCGTAACCAGCCGGACCCCCTCCATGGAGACCACTAAAACCGAAAAGTTTTGTAAGTTTTGCAGATAACAATTGTCGCTAATTCAAAATACGCCAAGCTTCCATTTTTGACGTAGACGTATACTTAAATTACGTAAATTTTACCTAAAAGTACCTATCATTCATTAGACCTATGAATCTTAAATTAAAGGGGAGACATTCAATTTATATTAGGCCTAAGGAGGCTTACTTTAATACCCTTGCTAAATTTGTATTGTATTTTTATTTTAATCTATTCAACCACAGTATTATGATTTCAAATGTACCTCTACAATAGGAAATGTATGTCATTTCGTTATTAAATCCGCGATAATCTTGTTTGCACAAAATTATGGTATAGTAAAACAATATTACGTTTGTCTGTCTTATTCATATCGATGTACCAGCGTATTAGCAGAAAAACAGTGAAATTACAATATTAGCATTAAAAAAAGTAATATTTGAGCAACCAAAAAAAAGGTACATCTCGATGAGCTCCGGCCTGTGCCATCCTTCCAAATGACATTTGTTTTAATCCATTATTTTATAAAATTCAGCTTTTTGTTGACGGATCGTTTATATTTTTTACAGGTTTCCAATTGTTGTTTTTTTTCTTTTAAAAGTTGTTCTATTGGCGATCATTAGTTGGCCGGGGATGGAAACTTTGACTCTGAAGGTTCGACTATCTATTTCTTTTTACAAGTTCCGACTGTTCATTTTGTCGAGCGTTTATTGGCCGAGCGGATATAGGTTTGACTCATAACGTTACATGAACTTTACGCACGCGTTCAATTCCTCTTCACAAAATATTTTAAAACAACCAAGCGCCTTCTAACTTCTCCGACCATCTCCAAAAAAAGATCAATAGCCTGACTTACCAATTTAATTAACTAGTTAATAAGCCATTTGACTACGCATGTGCGTGACTAAGGTCAAAGCACAAACGCCCAACCAACCAATCGCAAGTCATGGTTCTGCATTTTTGTATTACTTGACCTGGCTTTACCTTGGTAACGCACGTGCGCAATTGAAACCGTTAAAGGGCTTATTAATCAGACTGGTATTTCTAGAGCTCTACCTAGCCCAGAGCTAAAAGGAAGGAATTGGCGATCTCACATTTTTTTTAGGTAACCGTTATTGCAACTTATTAACAATTCGCATATATCCTTTATTTGTAATTAAATTGGAAAGAACTGTGCGGAATGTGCCGATTCCATTCATACCTTTAAAAAAAAGGTGTTGATCATGTAGTGGAGTTTCGAGACATTTTTTCACACAATCGCTGGCATTGTTGTGTTATTTAATAAAACGTTTCTCAATGAATGGAATAATTAATGGTGGTGGTGGTGGTTGTGGAGCAGAAGCGACGGCGGCGGTGGTAGTGATAGTGGCGGTAAATAGGCGAACTCAAGTGCTCAAGATGCTGATGACGATGTCGATAACGTTCATAATAATGACGACGATGGTATGACGATGATGTTTAACAATGGTTTCTGACGACGATTACCATTATCATTACCGCCATCAATAACAATGGTTATTGACGACGATAATGGTAGTGATAACGATGCTGATTATGATGTTGACAATGTTAAGCATTGAGCCTACTAATGAATACGTTGACAGTGATATTTAAAATTATTATTGACGATGACGAAGACGACGACGAAGATTACGATGACAACGGTGATGATGATGATGATGATGATGACGACGACGGCGGCGACGACGACGACGACGATGCTGATGACGACGACGACGACGACGACGACGACGATGATGATGATGATGATGATGATGATGATGACGACGACGACGACGATGATGCGACGACGACGATCGTGTCATTTCAAGCCGTAGAGATGGTAGAAGAAAACTTACGTTCATTAACTAATGATGACTATGACATTCAATTTTAACTAAATTTTAAAATACTGATTCAATAAAATAGTAACTCGGTAACTGCACATGAACTTCTGATAATAGCTTTCAAAAAGCCTTCCTGAAAGTAAATTTGAACAAGGCCGATATGAAGATAATGAGAATATTTTACATCAAATTCTCGTTACTATAGAATGTTACAAAATCGATACTAGATTACAACTCGCAGTTTTCTAGCCAACAGCACGCAGTACGTTCTCGTTAGGCAAGCGAGTATGGTTGGCGCACGTTATGGGTCACAAGATATGTAAAGCGAAATACTGGATGAATCGTTTGAAAACATCAATTGTATACAAAATGAGACATAATCTCAAATCTCAAGTTAGATACTAATAGTAAGTAAAAGGGATATATAGTATGGCTACTATGACTACTAACCGACCGACAGACAGATAGATAAACTAATGATTATTTTGATTATAGTCACGTCTCAAATTTTGTATAATCTATAATTACTTCCTTTAAAACATATGCTTTACAACATTAATAATGATACCATAATGTTCAAATTAATAATATTACTGTACTGATACGGATAATATTTCACTATAAACTTTAATTTGTGTGATAAAACAATAAACAGACAAGAGCTACTGTAGGCCTACTGTATTTTTATTGACAGACAACACTGAGAAATTTTCAGTTAAATTTTAAACCAATAGGACAAAAGATTTCTAAAAAATAACTTAATTGTTAAGAGGACTGACCGATCAAAACCGGCCGATCAACCTACCGACCGATCAACGAGAGACCGATCAATCAACTGACCGTACGTGACCGACCGATCGATCGACTAACCAACCGAGATTAACCGGTCGACCCATCAACAGACTAACCGAGATCCACCGATCTATCGACGGACCGATAACGTTGAGCCCATAGCCTAAAACTCTGATAAGTCTAAATTACTTCGATACCAAATGTCTACGAAATATATTATGAACAACTCAACTCTATTCAAAACAAATACTTTATTGCTTTAATACATGTATACTCTATTTAGGCCTATATGACATTCTATTTAAATAATTCCAAAAGCGATGCATCATATTACATTATTATAATGTATAAACTAAAAATATACTGACACGAAGCCAATGATTAAGGTCTATGTATTAAATTAATTTTATCTATCATAATTTATAAATTATAATAATTTTGTCTTAATTGTTTGCGTAGGCCTATATTAAAGCTAAAATTATTTCACATTTTGATTTGAATTAAAAATAGGTCACGTTCTGTCGAATTAAGTTAAAAATATTTTACTCTTTAACTCTTCAAATCTAGGTCAGAGCATTATTATAATAATAATAATAAATATATATATATATAAATTTCACCTAACCTTCGTGATATATTAGTCAGATCTAAATTTAAGAGTCCTATTGACTCTAACGACCGCCAAAATTTGGGCAGTCATCTTTGTGGCTCTTCCTGCAAAACGTGCTCGTTGCTTGATTCAACACAATCATTCAAGAGCAAACAAACAGGCCACATTTTCCGGATAAGACAATCAATTAATTGTCTAACCAAAAATGTCATTTATCTCATATACTGTAATGTTTGTGGT
>JAOTQE010124634.1:0-12446 GCA_025631205.1 Nesometra sesokonis
ATATAAACGGAATTGGGCAAGCCAATAAAAACGAATGGTGGCCATATAATGAAAAATTTAATATGTTAAACGTAATATTTGGGAAAATCCGACTGAGATCGAAAAAAAAATCAATCAAAAAGCCACTAGGGTTAAGCCCTCATCTGCAGACGGATCCGTTTCTGGGAATACCTTTTGTTGGTACAGCTTCAGTGGAAAATCAGTAATGATAACCGTATAGCCAACACGTAGGTTTTTATAACGTTGGCCAGATATATGTTAATTTCAGTGAATGCTATACATGCCTTTGTTATAATAATAATAATAATAATAATAATGATAATGATAATGATAATGATAATGATAATGATAATGATAATAATGATGATAATAATAACAGTAATAGCAATAATAACAGTAATAGTAATAATATTTATTATTATTTATTATTATCATTATTACAATCATGACCATGGTGTGGCGTGTATTTTACATGAATTAGTAACATTACTGTCTCGAGGAAAACCCACAAGTCAAAGTTCAACTACACATGGAGGATTATCTGAACGTGCAGTCGACGGAAATTACGCCACGCAATTTATTCATGGATCGTGTACGCATACAGGTTAGTAAATTAAGTACTACTGTATAGAAAAACTAGGCTGGAATGAGGCAGATACAAGTTATAGCTGTGTTCACACGACAGGAGTTCTTCCTGATTAAGCCCTTCACCAGACAATAGGTAGTTTTTGCCGACAAACCCTAACGTTAACTTTAACCTTAGCATCGCAATAAGCTCCGCCTCTTTGTAAACATTAATCGAAGTGCGCATGCGCCGGACTTACTTAAAACGTTACTAACGTTCTCACGAGCGCGTTAATTCTGGATATTACTGTAGTTGTTAACGAAAATCTTCCCACTTATCAATAGATTATGACGAAATAGATTGAAATCATTGTGTATTTACCTTTGTTTCTCATATCACTAAGCTAAGTCATTGTTTTGTGAATGTGGTCAAAGTGAGCAGGGAACAGTAAAATTACTGTTTCCTGGAGTGAGGAAGTAACAACAAGTTTTCGGAACTGCACATGTTCTGTTACAACTTATTCCAAAATGATATGGTAAAATACATAAAAAATATCCCATAGGTTTTGCACAAAATTCTACCTTTGATATGTACCATAGTATTTTAAAACTAGTTTGTCTAACATAAAAAGTCTTGTACATCCTAAGGACAAAATCCCAAAAGACCAGCAATGTGGTGTAGTGTACAAAGTCAGTTGTCTTAACTGTGATAAAGTATACGTAGGAGAAACAGGTAAAACACTAAACACCAGGGGCGGATTGCTATAAAACAGTCTCAACTGGCGGTCTTAACTTACAGAATAAAGCCGGCTTTAGCACATAGACGGTCTTAGCAAAGTCACCCAAGTTAGACCATTGCTATAAAACAGTCTTTCCTAAGACCGTGTTGAGTATTGAATCTCGAACAAACACTCTATAGTAACAGTAATTGAGGGCGCTAATTTAGGTAACTTTTGTGCTACATCACGTTTGATTTTTTTACGAAAATGTTATACGAGTTATAATTTTATAATATAGTGTATGTATAAACAGTTATAGTTATAACAATTTGTTAAAACAGGCAATTCAAGATAAAATAATGCTGACGCCACATTGTAAGTGATTTAAGACCATTTATAACCTCCTCCAAGCAGGCTTTAATATTTAAGACCGCTAACTCACAAGACCGCGGTATAGCAATGGTCTATAATTAAAGACCGTGCGTGACGTCACGATTATAGACCGTCTTAAGCTTAAGACAGTCTAAAGACCGCTTATAGCAATCCGCTCCAGAATAAATTAACATAAAGCAGATGTGGAAAAATAACTCAGGAGTACGAGCAAGAAGTGTCTGGTCTGTCAATCCCAATCAGACATTATACATAAATCGGCTATTACTCATCACATTATAAAGGAGAATAACATTCCAAACTTTGAAAATGTCAACATTTTTAGACAGAGAAAACCATTATCTAGCAAGGAAAATAAAGGAGTCCATTTGAATAAGAATCATATATAATAACATAAACCGAGGCCAAGGAGGCGATGAACTAAGTCCCATCTATGACAACTTGTTAACCAACTGCACCCAAGATACACCCAGCGGGGGACGCCAGCGAAAAGCTGAAAAGATTGGCGGCGCTAGAAAACACCGAGGCACGAACTGTGACGACGCTAGATCCACACGTCACTTGCGCGAACAAGGTTACCGATGCCTGTAACCGAAACGTAGCAAAAGTAAGTCTACTTTTTATGGTTTAATTTGAAAGAAAATTCTATAATAATTATAGCAATTATTGTGAAAAGTAATAGACTTAACCCTGTAGTTTTACTTATTGGCTCTAAACTCATTCACTTTAAGATTAAATTTGAAAAAAGCGCCAATTAATTGTTCAACCTCAAAGAAAATATACAATCACTTTAAAATTAAATTTGAAAAAAATTAAGATGTATTTACTACCAATCAGAGCAATTCTAGTGAAAGGTAATAAACTTAACCCTGCACATCAAATGTAGAATTTGGTGCACAATCTATGGGATTGTTTGTTTTTGACTACATGATTTTGGGAAATAAACTGTAATAGAGCATGTGCAGTACACTACAGTTGTTTTCACTGTTGGAATAATTAATTACAACTGGCAATGTTCAATACCGTATAATAGTTGTGTCACTTCTCACTGTGACTACAATTACATAACAATAACCAGCAATAACCTACCTGAGTGCTTATATCACAGGATGTTAGAAACATAGGGAAATACACAGAATTTCCAATCCCTTTCTCTAGTATTGTCAGATTATGAACGTATAATTCATTTCATTTCTTCGTTTTTTAGTGAATAGTTTTCTGTTTGTTATTTTTTACGATGTTGAACTTCTCTCCATTTCTGGAGATTTTAAAAATATGTTTAACTTGATTTTCTTTTTTTAGAAAGTGTCGGTGATCAATGGTGGATGGTGGACCTCAGAAGGCATGCTGAAATCAGATTTATACAAATATTCCAACGAACTGGTAAGTATTATGATTTATAATGAAAATGATTGACTTCATTTCCATTCATTATCAAACGAACTTATCAAAAGTAAATACGTTTATACAATGAAAAACATCACAACATCACAACATATTTGGATCTATTAAATAATCAATTAACCAAAATAAAGGTTCTCCACGGATACCGTAGTTCGATAGCTTAGAAATTAAAATATTATGAATATCGAATGCTTTACCAAAGTCAATAAAAATTCAAAGAGAACAATTACCCTTGTCAATATCTGAAATTAAGTTGTTAACTAAATTAATCAGAGATAATTTTGGGCTGTAACTTTCACGGAATCCGTATTGATGAAAGTAAAATAGATTAAATTTCTCAAAGAAATTCGATAATCTGGAGCAAAAAAATATGTTTTTGATAATTTTACTAAGTACGGGGGAGAACTTATATAGGGCGGTAATTTCCGGGATTTTTTAGCCTTTTTCAAAAATTTGTTGAACTCTGGCCTGCTTCAATAAATTGGGAAACTTACTATTGTTAAAAGACAAATTAAAAATGTAGCATAAATGTATTGAAATATAAGGTGCAGCAATTAAAATCAGCTTTGCATGTATTTCATCTGACCCAGTTTCTTTGTTTTTGTCAATAGTATTTAGTAAATTAAAACCTCAGTTGGTGTAGTTTGGTTTTTAAATAAAATGATTTTGGTACCGGTTGAGAAAGAAAATCAGATAAACATTTAGGTGATGGTGATATTTAATTTGACCAGACATGAACAATTTGTTTTGGTCTATTCAGTGTCAATTCAGTCCCATCATCATTATATATGGGCCTATAAGAACACGTTGAGCTGGAAAACTTTTCATCGATTTAGACGATCTATATACATATATTTTTTTGTTCTTATGATAATTACTAACTGTATAAAATGTATCGAAAGATAACGTAATAGCATCAACCACACGTATCAGTTGTATAATTATTTATTATTTCTTCTTATTATAATTACCACTAGTGTATTTTTAACAATAGCCGGTGTAATTACCTGTATAGTTTCTCATCAGCAGAAGCCAATTTTCTTGATTGGGTTCTTGTATTCATAGAGAAAAGGTTTCTTTTCTCTATGTTGTATTTGACAAGGTTCACCACCGTTGTCTTGCCAAATAACCTGCATAATTATGGCATGTGTGGATACTGCATTTGTATTATTCTCTTCCTTTCTGATTAAGAATGTTTCGCAACTTCACGAAAAAAGAAAACAAAAACGAACTTTTGATAAATTCTTTCAATTGAGCACCTTGAATATCTGTCACTGTTTCGTTAGTACTTTACGACGAATATTAACCATTCGTAGGTAGACATTTTGTTGATTTTTTTTTAACTGAGAGAAAAAAAAAACGCTCGTACGACTAAGCCTTCGCTTCCTGTGTGTTTGGTTGCCAGACGCGATGACGGTTTATACTCGTCGGCCAACGGATTTTAGTGATTCAACAGAAATCACTAAGTAAAAACATGTGGGTCGACGAGTTGAAGACTGTTTAGTCGTGCGACCGTTGTACGACCGTCGCATGACACAGTGAGTGCCCGGCTTAATAGATTAGCTGCGCTCGCCCGTGTTTCTGAGTTTCTGATGGAACAAGTCGTTTGTGATGAGGACAAAGGATCTAGTTTGCCCATCTTGTGCATCATAAAACTTAGTGCATCTTTCGGGAAAGTATGAAATACCGATAAATAATTCATGGGAGCATGTTGGTTGCCACCCGGACACTTGGCTCCAGTGACTTTTCCACCTGGACAGTTGCCCCCGTAGGACAATTTTATTTTTTTTAAGTTTTTACTATTGTTAGTAAAACATCAAAGTTCTGTTTCCTTCTCTGCCTTTCTGTCCTACGTTGTTTTGAAGGTTTGTAATGGATTCGCCTTCCTTTCTATAACATTTTGATTTATTCTAATACTTGAAAACTGTAATACAATTGTGGCGCCAGTAGGGGGGAGGGGAGGGAAGGCTTCCCCGTCGGGGAAGGCTGGCCATTTACCATTTACCTCAGGAAAAAGCAAAATAAAATAAAATAAATACTGTATAATGGACCCCCAAAATAAAAAAATAGACATAAAACAGGCCCAAAACGGGGATATAACGGTTTTTTTTTCCTTTGCGCATCAAAACCAAACCGGTGACCACTCCCACCAGGACTTCCCTCGATGGCCCCACTGTCGGGGACCATGCCCCCCCCCCCTTTGATTTTATAACAACATTAATTTACTATTTTTTTAATGCCAAATAATTTAATATTGCACCTTCAACAAATACATTATAAAAAAGTGGAAAAATAACTAAAATGATAAATAAAGTACTTTTTTTTCAATGATTTTACCAGAATATAAAATTAACCGTTTTTAATACCAGATAATTTATTAATGCACACTGTAACCCCATTTTAACAACTTAATTATTTTCATATTAAATAATAATCCAAATCAAATGTAAAAGGAGAGAAGGTGGGGAAAAATGTCTGGAGGGGGGCGCAAATAAATGTCGGGGGCTAATGTCTTGGGGAAAATATCAGGGAGAAAAATACTCGGGGAAAATGTCACGGGAAAATGTCCAGGGGACAACCAGCCTAGACCCCTGATTCATATCAGTCCTTGACCTTGTAGGTAGGGCGGTAGGTGTTTAGTGATTTGACCGCATCGACTGTAATTCAGCCAAGCTGCGTATCACAGATTATTCTCTTAAGCCCGGCGCACACTGAGGAATTTTGCTTGCATACAGTGTGTGTCAAATTTTACCAAGCGTGCCCCTCCAGTCGGACATCTTGGCTGGTATTCTCGAAAGTTGTTTTGTCTTTCGTGGGATTTAAAACCCACTTTTATTCTCATTCATTTCATCTTTTTTTTTCATTTATTCACAATATTTATATATTTATATATATAAAATACACAACTCCATAGGCGTATACAATATTTTGCATACTAAGATGCATATTGCACAATAAATTTAGAATAGACCTAAGTATTTTTATGCAACTTTGTTGTTACTCATTTCAAGGATGACATATAAACTTTACCGTATATCTAACTATGCGTATGCCTTTACACTTTTATACATTAAAATATATAAAACACCCTCTACATAGGTCATATTCACAGGGGGATTACAATCAGTATTCAGGTTAAAAGTAAGTATATACAAGTCGAAGAAAAACAACAATCCATTATTATTTACATGCATAATAATAAAATATTTGAAATTGCTAGTGGTATTCTCGAAAGTTAGTCCACCACTAACCCTAGAACAACACTAGTTGAACCAAGGAGGTCTTTTAGTCCAGGGTATATAACTGGACAAAGGTTAGAATCCTTTGAGAATATCATAGTCCCAGATTTAATCTGAATTTAGTCCTAGACTAAACTTAGTCCGCTTACGAGAATGCCAGCCCTTGCTTACAGTGTGCGTCACAATTTAGTAGAAAAGTGCCTCGCGAGGCAGTTTGCTGAGCAAAATTCCTTAAGTGTGCACCAGGTTTTACTTGTACGTAATTTCATTAACAGAAGTCCCAGAAAGACGAAATGGCCAAGTAATAGACATAAGCAACACGTCAGACTTTAGTAAAGCTGTAAAATGCGGTACCACCATATACGCGACCGATGGTGACGTTGCTGAGAGATACTGTCCATTACATAGTACTGGTAAATTTGTAAGAATATCCTCGCCTGCACTAATCAACGTATGTGAAGTTGATGTATATGGTATGTATCTGATTTCCTTTTATTGTGATCCTGGCCATTCTGTACATGCTGTTCTTACGTCGTTCCTTCGTCGTCATTGACAAGGATAATGACAATGAAAACTTCTTTTATATCCTTTGAACACAAATAATACGGTATATAATACAGAAATCATAATAATACCAATATGATGATAACCAACGAAAAGTGGAAATTCCCGAAGCTTAAAGCTTGTAAAAACGGAATATCCCAATTACTAAATTAATCGTTACAATATATATGGTTCAAAACTTATTGCTATTATTAAATAATTAAAACATTTTTTTGTTGAGATACGATGAAGTTTAACATTTTCAAAATTATTTAATACAATAGAGCAAATAAGTAGCAAACATGTGGAGTATTTTAATAGAAATTAAGGGCAATTATTTTGAATACGATGGTTTGGTACGGTACCTCAAGACAAGTATAATAAAATGCATATTGAAAAGTAGCGGATATCTGTTCTATCAACGAGCCGCGAACCGCTTAACCATTGCAAATTCACGCCATTATCTAACATAAATGCAAATATTTTAGAAACTTAACCCATCGTATTGCTTAGAGGTAAACATATTCTAGAACTTATTATGCTTTCTAATGGTATATAACACTTCTTTTAAATGTTTTCAAACTATGTGCACTTTTATTGTAAAACATACATTTCGGTAATTTTAAAAAGTTACTAAAATGACCACATTTTCACCGAAGTCTACCACTATTTCACTTCTATCGTCAAAACTATTGACCCTACTACAAAAGGGTAAACAGGTTCTTGTAGATTAATAAATCACAAAAGTGTTGATATAAGATGCATTGCTATTGGCCAAGTAGTCTTTGTGCACTTTTTAATAGCAAATCAACATCAATTTCACAAAATCACCCTACAAGAAGCTCAAGTCAGATGACGTCATGTAATTATTCTGCTCACGATTCAGACCATCTTGTCAGTGATTGGCTATCAGCAGTCACGCTAGGCTGGTCAGGTCATATAACGCTTCAATGGACAAAGCCTAAGAAGTGGATCTTTTGCACATATCGCTATACCAACTTTTCAATATGGATTATATTATAAAAATACAATATTATGAAAGTGTAATATGGGTGTTTTACATGTGTTTTTTAAAAGTGTAATATTCCTATAATTGTGTAAACTACTTGAGAGATTGTTCCATAAATTGCCGTTATAGACAGGCACAGACTCCAACGCTGTTCTCCTGTAATTAATAATAATAACAACAATAACAACAACAACAACAACAACAACAGCAACAACGGCAACAACAACAACATGTGACATTCATATAGCGCTTATTGCCAAGGCCTCTAAGCGCTTCACAATTATTACCCCCAGTCATTGGGACAAACACCTACATTAAAGTGCTCATTTTGCCTGATATTATTATAGTTGTGAACGTTCTTATTTGGTTTGAAGTAAACTGGCGGACAGCAACGTCTTTTTAGTCGGCAATATGTCTATTGCTAACAAATAATGTCTATTATTTTTAGAGATATGTCTATGTTGATAGATATAACTCTATTGCTAATAGAGTGCCTCTGTTGGCAATAGTTACTATTACAATTATTGCATCGTGGTAATAGTCATTTTTAAAAGTACGATTTCGAGAGATCGGGGAGATCTTGTTGGATTAGAGAGACCTATGTGGATTTTCCAAGGCAATGTAGAAGTATTTTAAACTTTCCTTTTAACTTTGTGAGCGATTATCTAACAACTTGTTTATACATTTTAAATTTAAACTGGTGATATCTTTGTAGTTATATACCAAAGAAAAGTCATTTCAAGTTCCCATTAAATCTTTTATTGCCACATCTAGGCCCAATATACAAAAATAATATCGAACCCCTTTTTATTTTCAATTTGCGAGGCCATTTGCGTTGAGAAGGCCTTGAAATATGAGACGTATATGTAATTATTTGTTCTCTATCGGCCGAATACTCGTTGCGTACACTTCCTTTAAGCGGACACTTTTCCTAGACCCGAAAGTGTCCGCTTACGAGAGTTTTAACTGTACGTATTTTGTGGTGAGACCTCACCCGTGCTTAGAATAATTTTTTAAGAAAACACAATAATTTATTGACCTTTTTTGTTGAATATATTTTGTCTTTGTTTTTAGGGCATGACTATAGAGGATCTTATTTCAGCTTGCTTGGAAACAGCGCAGAATTTGAATGTCAGTTTGAATTAAATACATCTGCACGTTGCGCTAGATGTTCACATCACATTAAAATTTGTTTTAGGCCCCAAAAATCTCGTAAAAGTGAGCCTTAACACTGCGTTCAGATTCACTGGAAAACTATTTTTGCCGTCTTTCGCGTCGCACCTTCATGCAGAAACGAACGTGAAGGACCAGCAACAAGTAAGTAATGGGAACCTAGGCCTATTACTACGAAGGAAATGGAACTGAGAAAAATAAATTACCAAGAAACGTCTGGAAAATCTGATTAAATGGAATAACAAATAATACGGAGCATGTGTTAAAATCTAATGTGCATGCTCAGTCAATTAGTTTCACCGAACAGAGTATTGAAATTAACGTGTACTAACTTGCAAAAAGACATATCAGCGGTTGGTTTGCGTTACGAATTAGACAGCTGCTAATTGGGAATTCCCCATGGCCGACGAGTAAGTCTACTGGCAAATATTAACCGAACCGTTCATACAGGTACGCATCTGAAAGCGTGGATTCAAGTGCTGATATGACAAATTAAACTTAAATTTGTTTTGTCCCAAAATTCCATTAATGAGGATCCTTTTCCCACTGATTTAAACGTATAGTCCGTTAGGATTGTCTTTTTCAGATTGTGGACTCGTAATTTACGCGTGTGATGATTGAGTATATCTATAAACGATGGCAAAACAATGACATGTTGATCAAATTTGAACAACTAAAGTAATAGTCGGATTGGAAGGAGGGGTTTACCGTGTGCCTAAATGTTGTATTTTATGGAAAATAGCGTTCCGGCTCCAAGACAAGACATCCAATCGTAGAAGTAAGACATTCTATTTAATGGTGGCAATAGAGTGGCCTCGGAACCAGACTAAATTCGACTTGAGTGGATACAGATATTGAAAAATGTAAAGATAGTGGAACAATGTATACTGTATTATTAATTGTTATTAAAATATTTCACAGATAAAAATTGTATTTATGATTGATAGTGGTGATTGTAGTTAAGTCTAGTAGTGTTAAATTAAAATATTATTACATTATTATAATTATAGTCGTTAATATCAGAGAGAGAGAGAGGGGGGGAGAGAGGGGGAGAGATGGGGGGAGGGAGAGAGAGAGAGAGGGGAGAGAGAGCTAGAGAGATGCCTTTTTTAGTATTTAGAATATCAAAATAGGCAAATATACTGGTTAATGAGTGGACACTCGAAAATTCAACCTCTCTCAAACTGTGTCCGATGAGATTGGTACATACAACACTCGTATGTTGTCTCGAGACATGAACGAGGGTCTAAAGATACAATCACCACTGTTCAAAAACATACAGATTAAACATATTGAACTTTCCTATTACATTAACAATTTACAGATGTTCTTAAAATGGTAGGCCTTTAAAATGACCCTGCTTAGACAACTTATGATAATAATCAAATTTCAATTTCTCAACTTAAATTCTTAATATTCGAGCTTTGATGGTTCATTTTGCAAGAAAACCTAGTATAAAACTGATTTTTTTTAGTTTACATTTTAAAATTAGTAATGCGTAGTTCCAGCCATTTCGACTTATACTTCTTTTGCATGGCTTTGTTGTCAAATATTCATTGTTTTATTGTGTATTAAGGTTGTGTGTTTAGTATAATCCAAAATATTCGATTGATTTTCAGTAAAAATAAAATCATTCAAGAACTATTCACCTGATTTCCATGAGCGTTTAGTTCAAAAAAGAGAATAAATCAAGATTCTATGCTGTCTAAAGTTATTTTGAATGATTGGCTAATTTTGTAATCGGTACACCCACTTAAGTGTGAACAAAATTGAAAATTGAAACATCAGCTCGGAACCACTCGGTAAGCTCGGGACAAACTAAAACAAGCAATCGGAAGTTCTATCGGGGAATGACACAAAATACCCAGCCCAGTTCTGCTGTAATAAAATACATGAATCCCCTTTCAACCGGCATACACATAGACAGACCCCTTTATACAGCACAGTTTAGGTCTATCCGTACAACGGTAGTAATGCTTTGCCTTTGAATAGGTACATAAAACAACACCAAAATAACATTTTGAGTCTGAAATTAGCTACTGTAAAAAAATAGAACACTGAGCCTGGGCACAATTTTATTCAAAAAATGGTTATATACAGTAAAAAACAGCGCTTTTTTTAAATGTAGGTTTAGATGCTGAGACAGACAGAAAAGCAGCAAGGCAGACAGAAAGACATGCAAAGGGAGCTCATTGCAATGCAGTACTCTATGCCCACATGGGTGAGGGTAGAAAAAATTTTGCACACTGGTGATAATCAATGACGACTGATTTATATTCAGCAGGGCACAATAAAATAAACCATATAGCCTATACTGTTCTTGGGGTCAATAACAGTTATATGAATGTGCTATTTTTAGACGAGAAACGTACTACCTCATGATTAAGAAAGGTTATGCTTTGGAATTTAATTTTAATGGCAGAAACTGTCAGGCCTGTTTATTCTCTGTTTTTTTGTCACTAAGAAGAGAGGGCAGTAGACACAAAATCAAATAGATTAGAATCCAGAATTCATGTGGTAAGGCGGATCAGCACCAAACTTTGGACCATGTAATTTTATGAACAAACTCGTGTAATTTTGCAGAGTTTTTCTCGGGATTTGCAGACTTTGTGGGGACACTGATCCCTTATCAGCAGAATCCAATGCTTCCCATTTTAAAACTTCAAGATAAAATTGTACCCATTTTCGATGTTCCGTTGTCAATCGTTCTAAAATGTTCACACCCCAAAACATAATCGGGCAGAGAATTACTGATTTCTTCATACACTGTCCCAATCATGATGGAGCCGAGATTACTCTTTTTTTCTTCAAAATGATTGTGTCATTGTGTTGTGATTTGAAAAGGTTTATTTTAAAGATTTAAGGTCAAATATTTTACCACTTTTATATATTCGTGATCGTGCGAACAACCGTTTAAACAAGGTAATGCTTTTAAAGGGAATACAGTTGTCATTTCCGAGGATCCAAAATACAATCTGAACTTTCGCACCTCAGCCAAACCATGTTGGACTATATTTGTCCATTGTTCTCCTAATCATGCCGAAGTCATATCTCAATTTCTTTAAATGTTATGACAGTGCCATTCTGGTGCATCGAAAGTTATAACAATTTTCAAAGTAGTTCAATAGTATCCAGGGAGGTGCTTAGGGGCCTTGAGCACACCTCTTTAGAAGTAAAAAATATAATTATAGTCCGAGATCCTACTACGGATGATTTCACCCCATTTCTTACCCAAGGTTTGACCCCCTGAAGTTGGTTAGGGCAATAAAATTATTCAAAAACAATGTGTAAGAAGGCCCCCGGGGCGGGTTTGACCCCCAGGCTCCCATGAAAAGCAAAAAGGACGGGAAAAATGAGTTATTTCACCCCATTTTCTACCCGTACAATTTCTATGTCACAACACAA
>JAOTQE010124645.1:0-12445 GCA_025631205.1 Nesometra sesokonis
GTCAGAAAGGTGAGGATGGTGAAGAACATCCTGTAATGTATTTAAGTAGGAAATTGTTACCAAGGGAACAAAACTATCCTACAATTGAACAAGAATGCTTGGCTATAGTTTGGGCAATTGACAAATTACATGTGTACCTCTATGGTAATAAATTTAAAATACAAACTGATCACAAACCCCTTAAATGATTGGATCAGGTTAAGAAAAGTAATAGAAGACTGATCAGATGGTCATTGTTGTTACAACCATACAGCTTTGAAATTGATCACAAATGTGGATCTGATAATGGTAATGCAGATGCATTATCAAGAATGCATTAATTTAACATTTAAATACCAGTTAAACTTTTGTTGACAATTTATAATGATTATGAGTCATTAATTTATGCCACATAAAATGGTATTTTATTATGTTTACTTGATTTTGTTTTTTTTTTTTCATTTACTAATTTTTTCTTTTAATTTTACTTGGACTTTTAATAATTTGTATCATTTGTGTTATTAGGCTAATACGCTTTTACTATACTTTTGTTGTTGTTTTAACAATATATAAATGTTTTGGTATTACCAAGTACCCATGTATGGTAGGTGAAAGCATGATCACCTCAAGTTATGCAGTGTAACATGAACTTTAATGTGAACATTTTATTTTTGAATACTTTTTTCCCCATTGGACTTGAATGAAACAGAAGGAGAAAAACTGACAAGATAGAGAACTAAATATTGATTATTTTTCTAAGAGGAAATACAAACCCATGGAACATTTTGTTTTACTTGTGCATTCTACAGAACATTTATTTGTATTAACTTTGAACATTTTTTCGTTACGACGTCTGGAACTTTGAACATTTTCAGTTGATATTTTTGAATTCTTACTGTTTTATTGTGCGGGATGAACTTAAAGAGCGAACATTTATTAATGCTGTTATGAATTATTTTTGAATGAACATTTCGAGATCAACCATCTATTGATGCTGTTATGAACTATATATTTCACAATGAACATTTCGAAATCACGGATTTCGTTCTGAACTGTGGGGGTGTGATGAAGTTGAACATTATATATTTTAATATTTCTATTAATCTCATTTTTAATATTTTGTATTTAATATTTTACTTTTATGTTCATTGTTAGCTAACCTTGGTTGGTTCTATATCCTCTTGGTCAGTGAACCCTTAGGCAAGATACAGTAGGAGCAGTGTGGTAACATTGTGGTTACACACCCAGGATCTAAGCTGTCATCTTCTATTGATGGATGGGTCCCTACTTGCCATTACTAATTGGTACCTGAAAGTTTATTGGGAAGTACCAAATACCAAGAAATGGAGCTATACCAGGAAATCGCCTGTGTGGGAGGGGTAGAACCAACCAATTAGAATTAAGTAATTACAAGAATTGGGAGGAGCCATGAAACACTATTAAAGAGTATGGATTCCTCATTTTTAATTAGTTAGATTTTGTGCACCTATCTCGGCAGTAGTTTTACACTGTCTTAACACATTTTCCAATAAAAGTCTAAGTATTTAATGTAGACTGGAGTGTGCGCACATATTTTGTTTGTTGTACTTGAGTTTACTTTCCTGATCTAGTCAACGTCATCCCGATACTTGGATTTTGGGCTAGAGACTCTCATCCAAAGTAAATATATTTTATTGATAAGGAGGTTCAACCGGCGCTCGGTAGTTGTTGAACTCTTTACACTATCCTAAGTAAAAACATGTGTTGCATCCAAAAACAGAAGTCTTATCTACACCGCTCATGACTTGTTTGGCTATTTTGGCAAATTTTGGTCAAACATTACCATTTTCTCATTGACGCCACCCGTAAAATGTTGGCTATTTCGGCCAATTTTATTAAAAAATTACCATTTTGACCAAATTTTGCTAAATAATCAGAATAATTGGTTACCATGTTTGGGCCATCCTATCCTATGTAAAGAAATGTGCTGAATTGAAAAAGTAGTCTTATTGACGCTACTCATGATATTTTGTAAAAAGCTATATTCCACAACAGTTAGTCTATTGATTTCAAAAATGTCATTTTTTTTTATTTTTGGTCACTTTTTGGCCAGAAATGACCATTTTAACTAAATGTGTAAAATGTTTAAATTAATTGTTGACCATGTTTTGAACATCTGATCATATGTAAAAAAGGTAATCAATCCAAAAAAAGTCTGATTCACCCCATGGCATTTTGGCCATTTCGGCCACTTTTTTACCAAATATTTCTATTTTGACCATCATTGTCAAAGAACCAGATTTATCCAGTTCTGCTGATAATCGGCTCGTACTTTTTAAATTACTTATTATAAATCTATAGGATTTTATAACATTTAGTGGGGAAATATTAAACATTACCAGAACAATTATGCAGACAGGAACAATAAAAGTCCAAATAGCTCCAGAAGTGGTATCCAACCAACATCTGTAATTGAAGAAACTTTTATTAATTAATCTGGTAGATCTTTATGTCAATATTCATAATTGTCTTATTATGATAATTACAATAATTATGTATATGGCTAATTTGAAATAAAACTGATTTGACTTGACATACTTTTCAGATGCGTAGTTTTGTCTTGTAATAGAAGCCGTTATCCCGATGATAATCACGGGTGCAATCCATCCAATATATCGACAATATTTAAATCGCTTATCGTGATTAGCAAATGGATATTTAATCTTCATATATACATCTGTTGACATAATCAACATCCACGAAAAGCTTGCTAATAGACTATAGTGTAGAGATGCAGCTTGGAGACTGCATGTAACCTGTTGGTTAAATTAAGCAACAATCAAAAATCGTATACGAGACTAGTCATGGAAAAACCATCAAGTTGTCGCACAGGAAGTTATTGAGAAATGAGCAAATAAACAACAGAAAATATAAAAAAATACAAAGAAATTGTTGTACATTTTGTCTAGTAACGCCAGACATGTCGGATTTTGATAATTTCCCCTTATTTTAAAGCTTACGAAAAGTGTAATATAGTTTCCACGATAACTCAATTTGAAATGTTCCTACAACTTGGTGGTTTTGCCGTGTCATGGCTCATTTATACCAGTAACAATCCATACTAGTATCAAATAACATATTACCAAATACCATATCAGCAGTGGTGTATCAAATTTACTAAGATTGTGATACAACTACCTTTACCATTTAAATCACTATCAACAACACTACCTTCTTTCACCAATGACACAACTATTACCACCAACATCACTACCATCATCAACAGCTTCTACTATGAATGTAACTTATATCATCGCCAATACTACAATCACTAAATACCATTCCCATTACCATTATCGTCAACACAACTATACCATCACCGTCAACGCTACTACCATCTGCTACCAGGAATAAACATTTTCGCCAATACCACTAGCATTTCTGTATCAATACCACTACCGTCAACACCACAACCATGAGCTACCAATGCCGCAATCATTAATGTCATCACCACAACCATTCCGTATCAATGTCACTGCCATTACCGTCCCCTACAAACGCCACTATACACCAATAAAAATGATTACTACATTTTGTTGGAATCAACTTAGGCCTACAGCACCAACATAAATCCGACAGCGAAAAACGAAAAACATCGGCATACAATTGGTTTAAATATTACACAGTAAGATCCCGCAAAAAGACAAAACAATTATGGAAAAACATAAATAATTGTGGTTAGATAATAGATAAATAAATGTATGATTAATAGTGGATACCTCATTGCGCATTTCATATCGTTGATACGATAGCCGCGTCATTCTGGGAAACTGAAGGTTCCAACAAAGTTTACAATATCCATTATGGTTGATACATGACTATCTTGAACCGTTTAACATGATACACTGGGTAAGATGCCACAAAAGGACAAAACAATTATAGTTATTCATAAATAATTATGATTATATGAATAAATTCATGGATAATAGTGGATACCTCATACGCATGTCATATAGTTTTTATATAGTATATGATACGATAGACGCGTCATGTTGGGGAACTGAAGGTGCCAACGAGGTTCCATGACATGCTCTCCTGACATATGCTCCAACGAAGATTGCTCCAAAAAATGTAACAAATGCTCTGCGACAAATGCTCTGGCGAAATTTACTCCGGGGACAAAAGCTCCGCCGGGATTTTCTCCGGCGACAAATGCTCCGGCGGCTTTTGCTCCTGTGACATGTGCTCCGGCGTCAAATGCTCCGGCGACATTTGCTCCAGCAACAAATGCTCCGGCGGCAATTACTCCCAAAATGCAACAATTATTTTGGCAACATTTGCACCAAGAAAGTAGCTCACAAAATTGTACAAATGCTCCGTCAAAATTTGATCCCGTGACAATTGCTCCCGAAATACGGCAAATGCTCAGGCAACATTTTCTACGACGACAATCGCCTAAGATGTAACAATTGCTTACACACACCTCACCTACTACCCATGGAAAAAATAGACAAATACTGTCTATTAGGGAATGTTTAAATGTGCTCGCATTTATCGCATTCTGTCAGCTGCGGAGCATTTGTTGAACCTTGGGAGCAATTGTCGGTGGAGCAATTGCCTTTGGAGCATTTGTCGCTGGAGCAAAAGCCGCAGGAGCATGTTGCCGAAGCAAATCCCGGTGGAGCATTTGTCACCGGAGCAAATTTCGCCGGAGCATTTGTCGCGGAGCAAATGTTGCGGAGCATTTGTCGTATTTTCGAAGCTTATGTTGTGTCACCAAAGAAGAATACAGTATTCAATTATTGTTATCAAAATATGACAATCGTGAAACATGTAAGGCTATAGCCTGGGTTTCCTCGAGGTCTAAATTATGAATATTTGTATCCATAACATTACATACCGTATTTATCTACGTTTATTATGATTATTAAAAAATACCTGTGAATTTTTCGCATCAGCTTCTAGTAGTAAAAAGAAGACATTGGAACATAGCAATGCGATGACTAAATGTCGGAGTATTCTGTATCTGTCAGATTTTCTTAATCCTCTGAATTTCAAAAGAAAGGTCAAAACAATTAGGTCTTTACTTCTTATTTAATACATGTTTGGTATGACAAAGTTTTAATGTTTTTTACTTTCAGTTCTTAATTTTAGAGCGTATCATAGATGCTAAATCCAGCACCGGGATACGCTCTCACTGAATTAAATGGGCGTATCCTGGTGTTGCATTTGGCATTTGCGATTTTCTTTTCTTTTGCTCTCTCTGTTCATTTTTACTTTTCTGTACAGCGCATATAATATTTACGGCATCAAATCATTGCAAAAACAAAAGCCTGGGTTCGAGGTCCGATCTTCTCTGATAAGGACTGTAAACCGTAGGCCCAGTGTACACAGGCGGCTCATGTGCAGAGCCCAAAAAGCACGGTGTTTTTCAATCACTAAGCAAATGCTTTGAGGTCTCACCGTTTTTCTTACATAGTCTGCAGCTAGGGTCGTTCTTAGTTTTATCTATCTTCGTCTAGGTAACATTTGTTCTAAGAAACTGGCTCTGTGCAGCCATAATTAGTCCCTCTGTACTTTATATGATGTGACACTTCTCGAGACTTTGCCAGCCTTTTGCACTTGCTACTCCTTCCATTTCTTAAAAAATGCCGGTGTAGTTGGTTCTTTTACATTCCATACATCCTTCTTCGGTCTTTTATCTTCCTGTATTCTTTGTTTCTTGGAGGCTATAAAGTTTTCCCCTGGTGCTATGAGCAGCACCTCATTACTTTAAGCAATGTATCTAGAGAGAACAATTACAGCTTGGTCCACAATTTTAAGATTAGGCCTCGTCCACCTTGTTTTCTTGAAAGATTAATTCTTGCTACACTGTCTCTGAAGTGCAGTGCCCCATCCATGGTAAGAAACTTCTTGGTTTCCTGTCTAGTATCCTTTTCTCATCTTTGGTCCAGCTACGGAAGCTCGCAGAGTAACGTAACACATACACAGCCCATGTATTTATACCACAGATCACATTTCCTCTGTCAATATTGGACTGAAGCAGTTTCCTTATGCACCGGTAGTTTTCTCCAGTTAATTAGTTTTTCATCTGTTTACACTTTACCGCATCCATTCCCAGGATACCAAGATACTTATAGCGGCCTCCCTTTCTAGATTTCTGATCTCTCTGCCATCCGGCAACTTAATTCCTTCCGTGGCTACGACTTTTCTCATTTTTTTCACGTTTGATACATTTGGCAACACCAAATTCAACCCCTATGTCTGCGCTTAAAAATACGGGCGGTATAAACCAAGAATTCTAGCCCTTTTTCCAACCTTGCATAAAACTTCAGGTCATCCATGTAGAGAAGGTTTTTCATATTTACACCATTCAGTGCTTGGTCTTCTGAAGTATCCTTGTAAGAGGGATGAAGGCGACAACAAATAGCAAACGGGATAAAGAGAACCTCTCTGAAAGATGCCCTGTTGATATTTACGTCCCCGATTTGGTATTCCAAACTTCCATACAAATAGAGAAAATTCTCTTTAGCTTATGGCAATTCAGAACAAATCCAGCCATTTTTTTATCCATGAGTTGGGTAGCATGTCGTATGCTTTTCGATAGTCTATCCAGTCCATGAACAATTTTTTGTTTACTGCTCGAGCCTTTCGCATGACCATTTGTCAATAAAAGGGAGATTGTGTGCGCCACGAGAATGCTTCCTAGCACACTTCTGTTTATCCACTGGGGAACCTCGCATGTCACCAAACACCCGTTCAGTTGATCGACCAGTCTAGCTTGCATGTTATTCAGATGTTTTATCCAAAAAACCCTGGACTAAGTCCGGTCTCGGGACCTTTCAATTAGACATGAGGACAATTCTAAGTTTTCCTGTGTCTCTTTTTCAGATCTTTCTGTTTACGTGTGTTAGCTTCGCTTTTCATTCCTTCAGCCATTCTGCAGCTTTCATGTGCTCGGTCGTGTCGCTCCAGATTATACTCCAGAACACTTTACATTCTTCACTGTTTGGAGGATTTTGCTGTTCATCTCAATTGCCTCATCAAGTCCTAGGTAGAACTTGCTATGGTCGTAACTGGACAGCCTATTCTGTCTATACTGCTCAATCTTGTCACTATATCTCTTGATCGTTTCAGCTTTTGCTACTATTCGTTGTCTCAATTCATCCTTGACTAAAGGCATCCCTTGTTCTGATGCATGTATTTTGTTTCCAGCTTATTAATGGCGGATGCTTTCAGCGTTTTGCCTGCAGTAATACTCCCCAGTCTACTCAAATCTTGTCTCGTTAAATTTAACCTGACTTTCAAGTCTTCTCTTCCACATGGGTTCTGTTTTCTTGTATTTTGCTCCAATCCTGATTCCTCTCCGATATCACCACTGATGCTGCATAAAGAAAATCATTAGATTGCATAATATTCGTGGTTTGTATCTTATCGATAATTGTGTTTCCTTTAATTCTTCCTTTTAATTGCTTTAAAGCTGGGATTCCACAGTTATCTCAATCTTTACCAATTTCATTCATCTTCCATATTCGATAACCATCCATTCACTCGAAAATGCCTTACCTGGTCTGTTAACCGTTGCTTAGTTGTTTTAATTTCACCCAATTGTCCCCAAATTATACGCAACCGCTTACGGTACCTTCTCTTGTATGGATTGCTCCAAGATTATTGTTATTGTTGTTATTATTTTTTTAATTATTATTATTTATATACAACTTACTTGAAACTGCAGACGATAACTAAGGTAACGACAAGAAATACGCTCGAAGTTAATAAGCCAACGTTTGTAAGCATAGACATAGACCGTGTGTGTTTGTTTTCGTCTATCTATAACATTTATAAAAAAAACTATTACATTACAAAAATAAAATGTTCGTTTATAATAACTTAATTTGATTAAAATTAATTGTAAACAAAATTTTGTTGAGAATAACAAAACACGTTACATTTAAAACTTAAGATTTCAAATATTATAATAACAAACAAGACTGACAATATGAAATAAATAGCGGCTGGGATTTAGTCCCGACGGAATCTGATGACGGATATGCTTTGACTATTTAATTCTGATAGGCTCCTAAGTGGCTCAAGGGTGACAAGTACAATCGTTCGACCAACTCAGCACAAAAAAATAATTATCTAAACGGTGCACTAATCATCTTTAAGTAAGAAAGTATAATACATAAAACGATGAGATTCATGTCATCGTGTCAGAATTCAATATTCAACATAATTTTTGTCCTGACAATGAGATGATTTATGTCAAAATATTAAACATGACACGATATTGTGTACCTCATTATTTGGAGTATGTATAATAATAAAAAAATAACTATTTTGTTTTTATATTTTACACATCCTAGCAGCCAGCATTGAAGTAAACAGGTCAAATATATCCCGCTTGTACATTAATTAGTATAATTATTTTAATTTAAACATTTTCAATTTCGATTAGCGTTGTAGGGTGGGGAATAATATGGGTGAAAATAAAAATCTTGGAAAATAATGATGTCCACTTCAGGGCTGATGCATTAGGTCATTTGAAAGATATTTGTATAGGAAGTAAGTGTCTAGCGTGAAAAAATACCCCCACCCCAGCCAAAAAATCTCTATCATTTGTATTATATATGTAATATGCTTTAAAATTATATTATGTTTCAGACTAATTACGATAGAATGACGGCTTATCCACAAATAACTACAACAGCTATTCAGATCAAGTCACATAATGGCAGGTAGAAGTGACACCAGCCCTCCAACACCAACACCAAAAACTAGATCTCAGGATAAAGACTTTGATGCCGATAAAGACTCCCCCTCGTGCAAATGTTTTCAACCCCCACTAAACTACCAACTGTAATAAGTGTAATAGGAATGATCAGGTACCACTTTGACAGGAAGGAGACTACTAACATGGTTGTACGTGAGGTGGCGAAACATAGCTATGCTAAATATTATCATGACACTTTGTTTTGCATGTCTTTGAGTACCATCCAGAGGAGAGTTGAGTATCTTAGTAAGCAGTTTAGTGAAGGTAGAAAGAGGTATGGACAGAAAGGGAATGAAAAGTCAACAGTTGTGAAGGAATACAAGAAGTTATTTGAAAGAATGAATTAACTTCTTGACGTGTATGCAGAGGACCCACTCCGGCGAGTCAACATGAGTGACATGGAATATAAGTAATATGAAGACCAGAAGAATGAGCGAAAGATGTTCCAAAGGCGTGGATTCTGTTTGGTACCATAGTACCATGAGAACTCAAATGCTAAAAGAGAGACAGGAAGAGTACAGAATGAAAAGAGACCAGTAATTCCAGTACAGGGGATGCTAATACTAATATTCTCATACAAGCTTTCCAACAGTAACAGTGACGAAGAGAACCATGACAATGACCTAAATCAACAAAACACTTCAGAGACTGAAACAGATAAAAGGATACGAGAGAAATCTGTAATAGAGGTCCCATCAGAATTCGGAATAAAAAAGAAAAGGTTCTTCAAGGATGATACTAAGGATAGTGACCTAGACACAGACGACCCACTACCACAAGAGTTTTGGCACATAAAAATCTCAAAGAGTAAAATATGTGACGAGAGAAATCAAATCAAATCAAATCAGACAGTACTGCAGAGAAAGGTGTCGGCCAGGTTATGGTTCAGGGACTGCATGTAGGACAGAACACTCCATTTCCTCTGCCTCTTTTGCCAATCCATGGAGAAACAACTCACGACATAGCAATGCAGCTGGACATGGGATTTAAAATACTGGCATCTGTCAGAGGTATTAGCGTAGAAGATGTGTACAAGCTTGTAGATACGCATATGACAGATAGCACAGAGCACAACAAGGGCTTTTCAAATTTGCTTGCTGAGATGTACTCCTTGGAAACGCCTGCATGCCAACTCTTTTGTGGCACTCACACTACACTTGGCTTCAGCCGTGCAATGAACAAAGTTATGAGGCTAATGGAGACAGAAATGAAAATGGAACACGTTCTGAAAGGTTTCATGGTGGATCAGGAAATATACAGCAAGAATGTCAGCCTTGCTGGACATTTGTCTAAAACTTGTGGCTCCTAAATATTCTCATAAACCATGAAACGCTACAGGGAATTCCTAGCGTTTCTTTAAAAAAAGGGAATGTACCCAGTGTCCTGTTTGCTTACAAAGATTGTCAATTTGGCTGCCTTTCTAGGGCAGCAGCAGTCCAAAATCTACATTTACGACCACCAGAATCCTCACATCAATAATCGGCTAGCCTGCCTTGTCAGGAAAGTTATGGAGCTTCTCTACCTTAAAGTTGCCCTTGTGGTATCTGCCTGTGTAGGTGCACACTTGATAGAGCCATTCTATGCCAGAACCATAAAAAAGGAAGCTACCCATTCCCAGCTCAGAGAATTCTAAAAGGGACTGCATGCAGGTCTAGGTCAGCCAAGACTTCACAAGGTTCACTAAACCTGAGTATTCTGGAGTGTCTGATGATCTCTTATTTGGTGTTAAGAAGAACTACAAATAGATGGTTCTGAATTCTCTAACTGATCTTGCAGGAGGAAGTTATAAAGCTGACAAACCTAATACTGCACCACTTACAGACCGTCCTGGGAAGGCGGAGAAGGAACTATGGAATCGATGAGGTAGGTTTCCCAATGGACTATCCTGTCAGTGACCAGGCTAGTGACATTGATGAAACACCTGCACAAAACCTTGGCATGGAGAGACAATGTGGCACAGTGGACCACAGACTGAGGAAATTACAAAAAACTGAATGCAGTTAGCAGGTCAATTAATATGCAAAAAGCCAGGAGTTGAGGGCTGGACAGATTCCCTCCTCCAGAAGTTTTACGGCAGCAGCACAGGCTAAAAGAGAGGCTCAACTCAACTGGAGTAAGCACATGAAGAAGAAGTTCGAGAAAGCAACTGCACAGAGACAGGAAATGGTGCAAAGGAATGAAAGGAAGAGACTAGACATGCTGGACAGATTGAAATCCACTGGCGGTCCCTTGATTGATAGCGGGTATGTTGAGAAATTCCTCACAGAGTCAACTCTGGATGTCAACACAAAACAGCAGAGGAAGACGCTAGAGGTTCAGTTCACCAGGGAAAGTACAAATCTTCTGCCTAATGTTGACCCTATATTCCGAGTTATGGTGACACTAGCCACAGGAAAGAGGAGGTTAAAGACTGCACAAACATTTGGGGGATGCCCTCACGGATTACCTGGGCAAGATTAGCGACAGAACATTACTAGGATATGAGAAATTTCAACAAAGATTTGACAAACTAACATCTACCTAAGGTTTCTATATGTCAATAATTCTCAAATGCAGTGGCGGATTCAAAGGGTCCTGGGTGTCACGTGACCCCCCTTTGTGAAATTTTGAGGGTCACAAGGTCTGTGTGACCCTAAATAAATTTCAAATAATAAAATTTGATTTACTTGTAGTAATTAAATTTAAATTATATTCTCGTGGCTTAGGAAGTATAAGGATTAACGGTGGCGTATTTTACTATAACTTTAATTCATAAAATTTCGTTAAATTTACCCAGCGTGATATTAAATGAGCCAGGCGCGGATTAAGGTAGTGGGGGGGGGGAATAAATAAAACCCAAAATACGGCCAAAATAGGGTAGGGCACCAAATTGGGGAGTTGACATTTTTTTCTGTTTTTTTTTTTTTGCTCGTCAAAAAAATTGCCAACCACGCCCACCCGCAGTGGAAAGTGTGACCCCCTTTCGGTGGATCCTGGATCCGCACTGACATGTGTCGGTTTGCAGCAAATTTTACATTTTTTGCGGTATTTTTTAATTTCAAGGGGTGCGGTATTTTTTTAAAATACAACATTACTTTTGGTGACAATAATATGCTTGTTTTGATTGTGTTAATCACTTCTCAAGTAGACATCTTCAAATTTTGACAATTGAGTTTTATCCCCCACCCTATTGTAAGGTAAAATGTAAAATAAACATAACATATTATTCTTACAGGTTTTGAGGTCATCAATATTACGAATGACGTCAGATGACTACAATTACACGTAACACCACTGGTGATGTAATTGTCATTATGAATTGTTAAACAGCCGTCGGTTGACCACACACCGTCACTAACCGTAAAATAATAATGTATAATATAAACTTCTGTATTAGAATAACACTTCTACTATATATTGGACAGATGTGTGAAAATGTGTTCCAAATTGTACCAACGAGGCAAGACTTATAACTCTTGCTTGTAAAATCAATCATAATATATACCCAATTAATAAATATTTATATAAAATAGGCAGAGCACAAAGTTATTTTTGCGATGTTTGTGCTGAAATTGAAGATATTGAACATTTATTTTTTAAATGCATGCATGCTAGAAATCTATGGATAAAGGTTTAACGAATAATTCAAAATTTATTATCGGTAAAAATTCATTTTACAAGTAAAATTGCATTGTTTGGATTCCAAAGTGAAAATATAATTTTTAAAAATCGGAT
>JAOTQE010124656.1:0-24247 GCA_025631205.1 Nesometra sesokonis
TAATTTTGGGGCACTAAAAGTACACCAGAGGGCATCTGTAGAGAAATTTTTTTCCCGGGCCCTACAAGGAGGGACCTGGACCCACGCCTATTGTTATCCGCCCCCTCATTCTAGCTCCGCTGGATCCGCCCCAGATAAGCAAGGTTGTCCAAAACACTCTACTTCAGTATGATAAATACAAACAAACGTGGATTAAAAGGAACTTCCAGATTAAAACTTGCAAGAAATAATGTTTAATGAGACTCATTTCGAATATGTTTTGCACAATTTTCTCACTGTCAAAATGTGTTTTTTATCCGTGATGTCCCAACTGTCATGACTAACTAGTATCAATTAGTCAATTAATCAATTAGTATCAATTTTTGACTATTTAACCGTACTAACAGCTAATAGTTTCCAATTTGTAAATGTGAAATTACAAATAAAATGCTGTGAAAAAAAAGGTATGGTACCATTTTTCCAAAAAAATGGGACCTGGCCCATGGACTATATGTGCGCTTTGAAAAAAAGGTATGGTACAGAATAAAAGTGAACAAGTTTTCATTTTATCTTCTCAGTGGCTATGAAGCCGTTGTATGCTAAGTGCCCAGAGAAGATACTTGCAAAATTCGACGCCATATTGAGAAAATTAAGCGACATCCAATCAGCAGCAAAGTCATACATCTACATGTTACTTGATGACGTATCCAAGGATAAACCAGACGTAAGATAATGTTGGATAAACCTGATATTTCCAGTTAGAACCATATACGACATTTTATGATTAAAATTATATTTAATATAGTTACTAGCCATTTCGGCCCAGTATAGTAATGCTTTAAAGCAAAAAACTCACAGTGTATATAGTATATATTCGTCTGTATCCCGGACATCTTCAGACGATCGGAATTTAATTTGAAGAGGTCAGGGATACGGACGAATATATACTATATACACCATTGTGAGTATTATGCTCTGCATTACTACACAGGGCCGAAATTTTTGTAACTATATTAAATATGATTGTAACCATAAAAAAAGATTATGAACAACAACAAACAACTAAATTTAAAAATTGCCAAACGATTTCAAAATAGCAGACAAAATCAAAGTTGAAAAGTCCAAATAAAAACCAAGGTTTTTATCCACGTGAAAGTCTTCAAAGAAATCTGTTCTTATTTTTTTATTGCCAAAAATACAATATAACAAACAAAATATATTAATAAAATCATCCACACACACACATGCAACCACACAATTGTATAAAACTAAAAATTGTATAAACGGTAGTTGAATAGTTTAATATGCATTTTATGTAATGTTTATCTTCTTTAATTGTTTTATATTCAGCTATTCCTGCCATACATTGATACTTTAGTGGAAGATATTTATGATCCCATTGTACAGTTTCAAGTTTTGATTGTTTTCGGTCAAGTATCAACAAAATACCCAGAAAAGTTCGTCGAATATGTCGCTCGTGCACAAGAGGTTCTAGATTCTCAACCAATGGCAGTTTATCACGTGGACAAAATCATTGCCAGTGTGGGAACAATTGACAAGGTAATAGAGGTGGCCCTCAAATTAAACACCACTCTTGAGAAGAGCAAACCGTCAAGTAGATAAACCTTGAATATTTATATATATAAACGTTTATTATAAAAAATTATAAAAAGTATCTCGTTTGAGGTCCTGCCTATCTGAATTATCTACAATGAGAAGTGTATCAAAATGATCTTTGTTTACATGCGTACTGAAGGGCTAGTATTGTCACGACGTACGATGTTGAGTGTGAGATTTGCATTGTAATTGAAATTGCACTCGCCACACGTCTGTCTCAATGGCCGAGTGGTATAGGCGTCTGCATATCAAGCAGGTGACCCGGGTTCGAGTCTCGGTTGGATTCCTTGCAACAGGCGTTACTAATTTTTTTTAATGACAAGGACGTCGATTTGAGTTGAAAAGTGGGTGGGGGGAAATACAAGAAGTTGCAATGGTGGAGCCAGGATTTGCTTGACGGGTGGGGGGCAACGAGGTCCAGGTGGGCGTGGTTACCGGTTTGGTTTTGACAAGCAAAAAAAATCGTGAACGGCCCCGCCCCCGCCGGCGCAACCATTGAGAAGTTGTGAGAAGAATCGTTAAAGGTTCCTCCCCTCCAGTAAATTAAAAAAACAACGCTGTTAGATCCTCATACAGAGTAAATTTTCTCTAATTCATATGCACTTTAAAACTAACTCAACTGATCCCATATAAAAACTTGGCTAAGCCTACTACTCCTCTTGAAATATTCTTGTGCACTGGTCTATTAAATTCAGTTGCGCAGCCAGGATTGAATGAGGGGGGGGGGATCAGACTTGTGAGCGAAGTGAGCGTTTTGGGCTGGGGCCAGGGGGCCGCCGAGTGCCCCCGGTGGTTTGGTTTGGTTCCAAGTTCAGTTCAATTTAGGCAGGGGGCCATGGGGGCGCCGAGGGCGCCTGGTACGGTTCAGTGGCCGAAGACCCCGAAAAATGAGCGTTATTTTACATGCTTAAAGACACATTAGAGTCCATTAAAAGGCGGGCCCGGGACCCACGCCTATTGTTATTTTCCTGTTAAAACGTCGTAACTGGGCTTGTCCAACTTGGCATCGGCCCCCTTCTAACTCCGCTGGATCCGCCCTGGAGTTCATCAAAATGTCCCGTTTTCCAGTTAAGCCTGTATTAGTTTTGAAGTTCAGATTCAGCCAATTTAAGCTGGGGGCCAAGGGCCGCAGAAAAATTACGTTATTGTACATGGTAAAAGACACTTAATCTGTAATAGGCTGGACTAGACCTGGACTTCAGGTTTCAGACACATTTCCGTAATTTGGTCATTGAAGAAGGGTCTCGACTGCAATTTGTATTCGTGGTTTGTATCAAATACTATGGAAAAAGAGAAAACTTACCATGATGAGATTTTTTTTATCCCAAGAGAAAACAGATTTTTGTAGGTTTTCTTTGTATTTTGCGAGACTGCATTGTGCTGTCTCTGTGAACTCTGTATTCGAAGTGCCAGACCGTCTCAAATGTAATATTAGGGACAATATCCGCGCGCAGCGCACGCTCTAAAATGTCTGATCGGAAAGATGAAAGGCTTACCGCTAGGTAAAGAGGAAATCTCAATAGATAAAGATATTTTTCTTAAACCGAATTAATGATATAGCAATTTTTTAATTTTAACTCACATTTTTTCAGTCATACATTTACTAAAAGTGGGGGACAATTGATATCATGCCCCCTCCACACTTTGAAAAGTGTGGGGACGTGTCCCTCTGTCCCCCACAAATTGACCCTCATGATTAATGAAGGATAACTTTTACGACGAGAATTAGGATGGTTAAGCTCAGTTTTGCAAGCAGAAAAATGAGCAATGACACTTGTTATTTCTAATGAAATTATTATTAACCAATTATCGGTACCTTGTCAGAGAAATGTATTTGCTTTACTTATTTATTTTGTATAGGAAAAGGCACAACAAAGTCTAAAGATTTTAGCGGATCAGCTTCAAACAGTACAAGTCGTTTATCAGTCTGTTGTTTTAATGGAGATGAAGAGAGTGGGAAATAAGTTTCCAGAATGTTTAGCGGTCCATAGGAAGGAGATAGAAACCATGAAAGAGAGTCCACAGACGGGAGTAGCAGATATGGTCCAGACGCTTGTTGATTTTATTGAGGGACGAAGGTAAGAATGAATTATTTTCAGCATAATATCTGTAATTCGCGACCAATCCACATTGAGAATTCCAACAATAACAATATTTTTCAATGTGAAATATTTATTGTTTATTGTACAGAAGATGGATCAGAGATCCGAAACATGTTTACAATTACATCTTTAGTTATTTTTCTAAAATGTGTTGTTTTTTTATCAATTTGAGATCGTTTGGTTCCATCATTAAAGACTTTAGTTCCAGTGAGCTACCTATATATTTTCTACGGAAGTTAGAGAAGAATTCTTTACGTTTATCTAAAGCTGAGTTGGATTTTAATTTTTTACATAAGTGAAATATTTAATTAATAAAACCTTTCATTTTATTTGTGTATAGTATTGAATAATCGCACTATTCCTTGATTCCCTTTTATTGGTCCTGTCCTGTCTACATTTCTCTAATTTGTTTTTGTACGGTGTTCATGCCTTCTCGTTACAAGATATTTAATTTATCTTGGTTGGTGTCTTCTCTCTATTTGTATTGTATCATTATTGTTGTGTTCTTTTGTCTCTACGATCGGTGTCAAAACGAAGTATGGAGAACTTAAACTGAAGACTCTTGTATTTTATTTTGCTCTCCACAAAAATCAATTAATAAATGTTGTTGAAAAACGAAGTTACTTAAATATTTTCAAATGTCATACTTATACAGCCAAACTGCTAACGTTGTAACTTTTTTCAACAATAGGCAATATTCTGAGATTTTGCTGATATTTTTTTAGGTTATCTAATCAAACCGATTTGCATTGTGTCCATTATTCCCAAAGCAAAATTACAATAATAGATAGACAAGTTAAAAAATCCTAATCATTTTATGCTATTAGCCTATATGTTTGGGGAGTTTCCTTTAAATAGACCCATTTACACCCCACACATAATCGTTCCCAAAAAAATTGTCAAGTATACCTGGTCCCACAGAAAGCACTTCTGCCTTTCTTCAGGAGTTTTCGTTTTCGAACCCCACTAAAAATCCTGGATCCGCCTCTGATTGGAATTGAATCTGCATGCAAATTCAATTAACAGAGTAATACTTTGAAGAAATACTCAACATACAAATACATTATTGCCTGCTTCGTATCTATTTATAGCCTTGAATCCCTACATGAAGAAGTTGTGGACCAACGAGAAGATATTGACAATTTGGACACACGAGTTACGACAACTGAGAACAACTTAAACGAGGTTTCCGAAAAAGTTGAACAACAAGAGAAAACCATAACAGCCGTTCAAACTGACGTTGCCAATCAAGGCCAAAAGCTAGAGGAATTAGAAGAGGTTGTTGATGAAACGGTAGCTAATGTTGAGGAAATTGATCACAAGGTACCGTATACGTTACAGTATGTATAATTTAATTTGATGATATGATGCTTATTACTGTATAGTGTATTTCTATTTCTAACTAATAAGACATTGTCTATTGTTTCGGTTTCTTAGTCCACCAGAATAGAAGAACAACAAAATATAATGACAGATAAATTATCATCAGTGAGGTCTCACTACAAAATGAGTCGCATCTTAATTGAGATCAAATTGAGATAATCACTAAAATAGGTCTGAATTACTTTTTTTAGAAATCTAGTTTTAATCAATTATGAGAACTATGGTAATTGTATTTCATTATAATATACTTTTTAGGTCAGTTTTTAGAAAGCAGGGTGTCCTTCATACTGTTTTTTGAGATATGCTTTATTGACAATTTTCTCAAATCTGTGATAACCATACCTGAAAAGTTCAAATGCGCATAACTTGAGATATACTTATTTAAATGCTATTTAAAGTGCAGATTAAAGTTTACATTTGGCTCTACTAAGCGGTACCAATAACTAATTTTTGGATTATCCTACCATGAGACTCATTTTGTGGTGATACTTTTTAAGCCATAATATGATTTAAAAAATTATTCCTATTGAACAATTTAATTACTTAATTTCTTAATAACTCAAATTATCATCAATTCTGGAGACCTGGAAACACTACTTTATTGTTATCAATAATAATTTTGGTTATACTTATTATTAAAGACAATCACAAATGCACCCAAATGGTCACGCGATGTTTCAAAGATTCTAAATCCTGAGGCGGATTATGATTGGAGATTTTTAGCGATTCGTCTGGGGTACTCGGGAGAGGATATTCGTAACTGGGCGCTTTCACTCGATCCAACTATGGCGATCCTGGCAGAATGGTACACAACTCATAAAAGTAGCGATGCAACATATGCTATACTAACAGCATTGGAAGATATGGGACAAACAGAGGCTGTAACAATTGTCGAAGAATCACTAGAAAAAGCAGGTAACTACGAAAAGGTGGTTGATAATGAACATCAATCGATTATTGTTTAGAGTTGGAATTGAAGCCAATGTTTTCTGGTCAGGTTTTGACAAGTTAAAATTGTTGAACTTTATCAGCTGTAAATTGTACATTTGGTTCTATAGAGCTAATAATAATAAAATGCAATGTCTAACAATTACAGAAGCAATGGTTCCAAAATCTGGATCTGATATATCAGAGAAACCGCCAAAAGTTTTCATCAGCTACCAATGGGATCACCAGCCAGAGGTGAAGGCCATTAGGGATCATCTGGAGATGGCAGGTTTCGATTGCTGGATGGACATTGGTCAAATGGGAGGATAGGAGATAACCTCTACGCCAAGATTAATACAGGAATGAGGGCAGCGAAAGTTGTTCTTTGTATGACTACTGATAAATATTCAAAGTCAGAAAACTGCAACAAAGAGGTGTGGTACACATATCTTGCACGTTTTACGTAAAAAGTTAGTTATTTTGTAAACATTTGGAAAACTGCAATAAAGAGATGAAGTTGTTATGTGACACATTTAGCCTGTACATGTTGTGTAGGAAGACTAATTATTATTTTGACAAACATAAGTACAAGGAATATAATATTATGGATGTTTTCAAAAGTGTTTTTAATGTTTTTATCAAGTATGAAAATATTTCAGATTTCAAATATATAAATTTTTATAAATTTTTAAATTGTTTGTCATTGTAGGTGAACCTGGCAAATCTTCTCAACAAGCCAATCATACCTCTTCTTATTGAGCGTACGGCATGGCCTCCAGAAGGTCCAATGAGTATGCTGTTTGCTCAGCTTCTCTACATTCAATTCTTCAATGATAAGGAATATGTTAGAAGAAAGAAATTTTGGGACGATAGTAAATTCTCAGAGTTGTTAGCTCAAATTAGTTATTATGCTGCTCCAGATCCAGAGAAAATTTCAGAAGGTAAGTGTGATGTATATATATTTTTTACATATATTTTTATGTTGTCAATTTCTTTATATTTGGATTAAATATACTTCCATTTAGTGATTAATATGAAACTTTTATAAAAGATTGGGTGCAATTTCGACGTAACAACAGTGTTAGAACGTGCCACGATTTGATTGGTTAGATTCCGGAATAGTAGGCACTTCCATGGAATTGCACTTTGGGGCTATGTATTCTGTGGAAGTTTACTATCCAGCCGTTAAAATAATACATCTATGAACGCTCTTATTTTTTCTAATCACTGCACGTACGCGTTTTGCATCTCTTCACGCGCCTTTCTGTACACTAAAGCTGGGAACTCACTGCGTCGTATGACGGTCGCACGACTAAACCGTCGCTCCCTCTGTGTGTGTGTGGTTGCCAGACGCGATGACAGTTTACACTCGTCTGCCGACGATTTTATAGATATTTCCATGTTGAATCACTTAAAAAAACATCGGCCTACGAGTAGTCTGGCAACCACACACACAGGAGCGATGTTTTAGTGGCACGACGCAGTGAGTGTCCGGCCTAACGATGTGTGCATAGTCGTGTTACCACGCGAATTGTGGTAACATTAATGTCACTGTGCCTTTAAAAAACATCCGATTTTTAGCATCCGAATGGATTGTTGTTAATTCATTCCAGCAATTTGTGCTTCATTTTATACTAAAGTTATCGTTAATATTAATAGATTATAATCTATCCAATGTTTCCTTTTACCAGAATATAAAAGTTGGGTACCGACAGTTGACGCACCGCAACAAGTAATAAAAAAGGCAACTGAGAACGGTGGCAAAGTTAAACTTAAAGTGGATGAACCAAAACGGGTGAGCGTAAAATATGTATTTTCTTTCTTTATATGGAATGTAGGTCAAATTTAAATAAAGAGGAAAACTATAATATTATAATTCTTCATAAAAGTTTAACCCTACCAAAGTAACAATTTAACTCGTACTTAATTAGTGTGTTCAAACGTTTATTTTTAATAGAAAGTAGAAATTGAGCCAGAAGTGTTTATATCATACCAATGGGACCACCAGACACAGATCAAGAAATTGTACCAGAAACTGACCAACCTTGGGTATACATGCTGGTTGGACATCAAACAGATGGGAGGTGGTGATCCATTGTATAGTAAAATCGACAAAGGTCTTCGTAAAGCAAAGGTACTCTGCTTATAACATTATGCACTTTATCATAATTTCCTTTCGCTCAAACATGCTTTTGTGGATTATTAGAATCCGACCAACAGACCAACCTAATGATCAATTAACCAATAGGATGATCAACATATATGTTAATAAGAAACTAATCTAAAGATTAAATCATTGAATTATTATCATTTAACTAAATAGCACATTGAATGTAACGCAAAAAGGCCGACATGTTGGCCGAATGACCGACTAACCAATGGGAAAATCCGAAACGCATTACTAAGAAACTTGTGAATTTTAAATTAGAACTTGTAGATTAAGCGTAATGAGAATCTTCTCTCTTAATGTAAAAGTATAACATTTCTTAAAAGAGTGAATTTATAGCAATCCAAATCCAATCTTCGGGAGTGAATATTCTGAAAAAGATTTTGATGAATTGGTCACTCCACACTTCACTCTTATACGTTAAGAGAGTACTAACCAACCGACCGACAGAGTGAACTGGTTGAAAATGTATTGACGAACCTAAAACAATTTAATGTTACTGAAACTTGCATGTTTGAACAGACATTTAATAAATATTATTCAGTCGTGGGACCGTCGTATGACCGTCGCACGACGCAGCGAGTGACCGGCCTAACGGTTCGTGCATCGTCGTGTTGCCACACGAATTGTGGTAATAGTAATGTCACTGTGCTTTAAAAAAAATCCCATTTTTAGCATCCGAATCGATTGCTGTTGATTCATTGATCCAGCATGTGTTCTTTACATCCTGTAAATATAATTTGTATGTGTATGTTTAATGTTACAGAAACTTGCATGTTTGAACAGACATTTAATAAATATATTTATATTCACAGGTGGTCATTTCTTGTGTTACACCAAAGTACGCATTGTCTGCCAATTGCCGCCGTGAAGTCAGTCTATCAGACGCCCTCCGTCGACCAATTATTCCAATTCTTCTCCAGCAAATGACTTGGCCACCAGAAGGTCCAATGAGTATGACCTTCACACAACTTCTTCACATTGACTTTACCAAAGAATCAAGTCAGGACAATTTTGGTGACGCCAAGTTTGACGAACTTGTAGCAAAAATCAATGAGCACGCCCAACCTTTGAATCAGCTAGAACCTTCAGCCGACGTCAAACTTAGTCCAACTACACTAGATGTAACTAAAAACGAAGAAAATGATACTGATGAAACGAAACCAAAATATCCACCTCCGGAAGAAACGCTAATAGCAAAACTACCAGAGGAAAAAGAAAAAGAACATGAAGAAGAACAAGAAAAAGAAGAAGAAAAAGAGCAAGACCTTCCAATCCCTGAACCAGAAAAACAAAAGCCAAAACAGTTTGACGAACTTGTAACAAAAAACAATGGGCACGCACATCCTTTGAAACAGCTAGAACCTTCAGTAGACATTAAGCTTAGTCCACCAACACCAACACATGATGAAACAAAAAAGGAGGAGCATGTTACTGATGAAACAAAACAAGAAAATTTACCTCGGGCAGAAACGCCAAAAGAAGAACCCACTCCAGAAAAACCCAAAAAAGATCTTCCACCATCTCATCCAGAAAAACAAAAGCCCAACAAATCAAAGGCATGCTGTATGTTATGAACTAAATATGTTCTAAATCGTTGTCAATATAAACTACAATTGATGGTAATAACACTGACTATATAAACCGTTTGTCAAATGTTGCCTCGGGGCACTTCAAATAAAGCAGTCATAATCTTCGGAATGAGGTGTGCTGCCAAATACTCAACATGAACGAATCGGCGAGAGCCACGAAATGACGAAGTTTACCGAAGTTAGCAAGAGACCTCCTTCCAGACGAACCCAAAGAAGATCTTCCACCATGGGATTCAGAAAAACAAAAGCCCAAAAAATCCAAGGCATGCTGTATGTTATGAACTCAATAAATTCGTTATTTTATATAAATTAAGAGGATAAGAGTGATAATTTAACTTAATAATAAACTAAAGTAGATGAAAATAAACCGGCTATATAAACCGTTTGTCACATGTGCAATATACCTCATGGGTACGTTAAAGAAAGCAATCACAGTCTTCGGAGTGAGTTTAACTACCCAACCCCCAACATATGAACTAATCGGCGAGAGTTACAAAAAATCAAAGTTTATCGAAATGCAGGAGCTAGTGATGATAGTTAAAACATTCAATCATTCAATCGATTTTTTAAAGTGTTTAATTTGTTTATGTTGTTAATATCTTCTAGAAGTAAGGACCATAATTTTAGGCCAGCTACTGCAAAAGAGCGGTCACCAAAGTATTTGTATTTTTTTTTTCATTTTATATAGTTGTTACAAAATTATTGTTTCCGTTGGGGGGTTTTTTATACTTACTTTATAAGACAAACTGTGCCACTTTTACAAAAGTGTCGATTCCAAATAAATAAATAAACAATTTCCTCGGCTACCGTCTTATAATTGCTTATTTCTCCAAGTTCACTTCTTGTTCTTAGACACATTTTTTTCCAGTCCTGCTCCAATTTACAGATTTAATTTCCATAGAATCATCTGTAGCGGAAACATTCTTTAATTAAAAGAGAATCACCAGTTGAGAATTTATGAGTATATGATTGTAATTATCAATCTTTGAGTTCAATTCGGTAATTGTTTGTACTTGTACAACATTTAACTTAACGGAAAATATAAGGCATACTCCAAGCAATGAGATACACGCCATCGTGACAGGATTCAATATTTCGACATAAATTATGTCCTGATGTTGATATAATTTAAGTCGAAATATTGAATCTTGTTACGATGGCGTGTATCTCATTGCTTGGAGTATGCATTATACTTTCTTAAAGTTGATTAGTGGACCTTTCGGATTACCTTAATGGGTGATTCAACAATACCAAGAATACGTGTTATCCCCGAAGGCAGAAATCGACGAGTGTAGCACGGTCGTGGGCCTGATATTTCATCGTCACGTAATTTCGTGTGAAACCAGTGTCCACATACTCAGCATCTTATTGACTCCTCTTGCAGATTTTCTTTAAGAGTACAACTTGTAATTCAGATTTCACCCGGGTAATCAATCTTTTAATTTACCAGTTTCTGTAGTAGGCATGGTTTTTAACAACAAACTGTCAAAAGCCACCATCAATATTAGTGGCGGCGCTACGTGGGGGGGGGGGAGGTTCTAGGGGCAACATCTCCCTCCTCCCACCCGTCGGAGGACCATCAGGAAGAAATTAAAGATTTCGTCGGGGCTTTTTAGGTCCAGACGATCCTCTAACGTCTAGTATACCAGTTGGCCTAAAAGGCACGCAAAAATATGCCTACGGCATATAACGTGTTTTTGTTTGTTTGTTTGTTTTTTGTTTTGTTTTGTTTTTTTTTTGTTTGCTTGTCTAATTGAAAACCGGAGACACGCCTACCTCAAACCTGCCCTATCTCTGTCTGGGGTGCCTTCCGTGTTGGGGGAGTTGCTCTGCCATCGGGGAATTCTTGGCGCTGCCACTGACCAATATTGTACCTATATGGGTAAAGGAAAGATAGCAAATTCAAGTACGTGTTCAGTCTACGAAACATTCGCACCAAATTTATTAGTACGCATGCGTATTTGAAAAAGAAAAGGGTGGAGCTAAGTGACTTCTAACGTTGTCTTGTGGACACCGTCATATTTTGAAAACTCTAATTCATTTAACATAAAAAGCGTCATGCTTGTCAAGATAATTCATTAGTTGTTTGATTCGTTATAGAACTACCGCAACTGAGCAAAGGTAAGTGCTTGTAGATTTTGTTTTAACGTTAAACATCATATTAACTATCCAATTATCAATAGTGTGTAGACAGTAGGTGGGCTGAGACAATGAATTAGGCCTTAACATAAATTCAAGTGAAACCGTAATTTAAATTAGAAATTTCATTCAACAATTGTAATTTTTCATTTCATTTCAATGTAACATTTATTGACTTCCTTCAAGCATAATAAAAATATCGAAAACAAGGTATTGTATATAGAAATTTAATGAAAATAGGCAAATGCTCGAAAAGAAACATGACTTGTGTTGGACTAGCTTTTATATTTTAAAATCAGTGGGTGAAGAGATAAATTTATAATAAAATTAATAAAAATAATAATAATAATCAATTATTTATATTGCGCCAATTCCACGAATGATCAAAGGCGCACCATCATAGTTTCCTGTACACAATGAGTTTAAATTAGCCTTAAATAATTCAAGAGAAGATGATGACTTAATAAAAAGGGGGAGATCAATCCAAAGTGAAGAACAACTACTTGAAAAGGAAAACATGGCAAAAAGCAATCAGCAGACAGACAATAAGGCAGCAGATAATGTTCCAACCGGTACTAGAATATTAATTCTGAAACCTACAATAAAGTTAGAATGCTAAAACGATTAATATTCCGCAAATAATTGGAAAAAAATGTTGTAATGCAAACAATGTTTCTCAGAAGTTATGCTTTTTTTCATTTTATCATGTCAGTAACATAGTTGCCCTACATGTCTTTGACTATGAGGCATTTGATTGTTATTATTATTATTATTATTATTATTATTATTATTATTATCATTGTTATTATAGCGTAAGACAACTGGCAGAATAACAAGGAATTTCATTGTAGTAATAATGACGTCATCTGTGTACTTCATCATCTGCACAATTTTGATCATTGGTGTCGATTCTGCACAGAACGGTAATAATGTATATTCTTCAGATATATATTGAGAGTCCCTTGACAATTTTACTCCACACCATAGGGTATGGTTATTTTTTACCCGCATTAACGTGGTGCCCTCAAGCGGCCGGGGAATTTTCGGAAAGGTGTTACAGCGTTGTTAAAGAGGGAGTTGCGACAACTTGAAATTGACCACCATTTTGTTTCCTAATATCGGGATGTTCCTATTCTAATGCATAAAAATGCACGCAAAAAAAAACAAATTAAACGATTTTTTTATATGATATTGAGCATCTAAATTATAAATATAATAAAACAATAAAATACTTCTTGAAAGTAAACTGTTTACAACTTTGGATACACCACTGTGTCAACCTAATTAGGCCCAGTTTTTGTACGCGAACCTCAATGCCGCGCTACCGGACCAGCCACACCGACGTGTTTATTTTCTGTTCTCATAAGCCTACAAATTCGCTGTCTGAATTAAATTATACCTTTTCAATAATTTGATATTGTATTTTGAGGGCTTACTGCTAATTTGAGAGATTTTGGAGGAAATAGGTTTTAAAGTTGAGTAAATAATTAGTATTGTCAATTGCCGTTTTTTTGCGTTGTTTTTTTTTTTTTTTTGGATTCTTGAAAAACTAAGTAATTCCGTACATGCGATTTAGGCCACACTTATTGAAAGTCGGAGTTAGTTTGGGAGTTATTTTGTATCATCATTTTTTTCTGTTATCATTTGAGACATGACCTGAATTGAATGACCAGGACAATCCCCCGACAGGGACCCCAGCCCCCGACAAATAAAAAAACTTGCCGTATTTCGCGTGCCTTTTAGGCCGTTTGGTAAATTGGGGGTTCGTCTGGACCTGCAGAGCCTCTGACGAGATCTTAAATTTCTCCCCGATGAGGGAGGGGCAATGGTCCTCGACGAGGGCTGTAGCCCCCACCCTCGACCCCCATACCGCTCCCACGTTGTAAAATTATGTATTGTATACGTCCTTATGTCTCACAAGTTTTCTCAGCACAACTGGCCTCTCAAATTTCTAGGTACCGCATCCTGTATTTTATTAAATATTGTCTTATCATTTTTAAGAACGATTCAGTAATATGATTCTCAGCCATTACAGTATAAAGACTATTTTTTATTACAGAAATTTGTATTTGTTGTACAGAAAAAAAATCACTGAATTTTGTTGGATGTCCACTTGTATGAGGGAAATTTACGTACAAAAAATCCAAATTTGAAGACAAAAATGTCCGCGTCTGCTTATTTTTTTATGCATCTGCAATAAATTGATGATTACGTAAATCAATATTTAAGTGCACTGTATTTTAATTTAATGCATTAATAATACAATTCATGATTAAATCAATATTATGGTACGCTGAATTTTAATAAAATGTATATATCGGCACGCACGTACGCACGCATCCATTAGGTATTTGGAAATAGAAAAACAGTCATATATTTGCAATTTCTGACGTAGCTATACTTGTTTTTATAATGATATTTGGAAGTCCATGGCATCTGACATAATGTCGCAACAATACTTAGCCGTTTTAGCATAATCTGGCATAGTTTTAGTTTTGAACAACCAAAAAATATATCATTCATGTATCATATGCGCTATCATGAAATAGGCCTAATTACAATTATAATAATATGTGCACTGCTTAGGGCTAACGATGTATGGTATAAGAAAGTATAATGCATATCCAAGGTAAATTTATTTATATAATTAATTATTATATATTTAATTTATATTTTAATTTGAGTTATTCTTCAAAGTATTATGCTTATTTCAGTATCAAAGGCATCTTCGTTGATATCGAATAAAACAATCGGTGACTTCGATATCTTTCAAAGTGAGTTCTCGTGCATTTATCGTTGTCAGACAACTCGACTAGATGTCTTAGTTTGTGCCTGCGACGATGAATGTTTACTTTATGGCGACTGTTGCAGAGACTACATGTATTACTGTGGTGACCACAATGGAAATAAGGCTTCATCATTTTCTTATCAACTTAAGATGTCAGCAGGTCAAACCAGACCGAGGTGGAAATGCATTGAAGACAAAGAAAGTAACAATTCATCTTCAGAAGAAATATTAGCTGTAAAAACGTGTTCGCCATTTTGGCCGTCTAATGACATTAGATTAAAATGTGAAAAAGCACAATGGGGTATGCAGCAAGATTTAGTAGAGGACACCAGAGTGTATATATACATCAACAAGTTCTGTGCTATTTGTAATATGGATACTGCTGCTGACAACAACACAAAAGAGAACAGTACGACTTCATATTGTTCTCAAAGAGATTCAACAAATTGTACGTCAGAGTTTTTGGAAGGAGACATCAGTAAAAATATCACTGAATTACGACCCTGTTCTTTGCAATTGGTTGACAGTTGCCCACGTACTGCATCTCTTGAACTTGCAGTCGGCTGCAGTGCGTTCGTCGATATTCTTATAGATGATGATACTTTATATAAAAATGACATGTGTAGAGGTTGCAATATCCAATATTATGAAAGAGAAATGGAGACACTACATGAAATTGGCGAACCCGAGCCTCTGTTATCAGAAAGAATGATAACAGAAGTGTTAAATTCAAATGTTCATCAACAATCAATTGATATTGTAGACAATGAGTATACTACGTTGGAACTGAAAACTAATCAAATACCGGTAGCAATAATGAAATGTAGCGAAGATATGTTTTACGATTCTGTCACGAACAAATGTCAGACATGTGAAAACGGAACTATTTTGACAGAAGATCAGTATATTTCTCTGTTAAATTATACACTTGATCTTATATTACTCAATGTACCATCATCACTGGATAGCAATGAACCGGCGAACTATGAATATATACACACTAACACAAGTTGTGAGGAAAGTTTGAGAGGTAAAGAGAAACGTGTATGTGTCACATCTTGTGAAGTAATCGAATCAGACGATCAAACTATACAGGTTATCCGAAACGAAGGTATGGTCACATTTACGACCAATAATTCCAATACTTTCTTGCAATATTTTGGAAACTGCTATTGTCTCAAATGAGAATAAAAGACTACTTAAATTTGTGAGTATTGTAAACTCACTTGTGTGCACAATTTCTTTAGTGTCGCTATTTATTTCAATGTTAACCCTATGTTACTTTCCTTCTCTTCTCAATCTGCCTGGGGTCTGCCGTTTGTGTCTTATGGTATCACTATTCTTATCACACTTCATAATGATCACAGTGGCCAAAGTAAACAAACCAGAAGGACTGTGCCTTATAACAGCTGTGATTCTGCATTATTTCGCCCTGGCTATATTTTCTTGGACCAATGTTCTAGCTTTTGATCTAGCACGTGTATTTGGAACCAAGTCTTCCCGACCAAGCACAGCTAATCGACGACTACTGTGTCTGTACATGGCATATGGATGGGGAGTTCCATTAGTCATCGTAGGGACATGCTTAGCTCTTCATTTAAACGATAACTTTAATATCAGTTATGGAGGAGATTCGTTATGTTGGTTCACAGAAGTTTACTATATTCTGTATGCCTTCGGTATCCCTATCGCCGCTTCTGTTGTTTTGAACTTAACTTCATACGTTACAACAGTTAGCGGAATATGGAAGGTTCGCCAGATCACAGAATTTGCTGTCAAAGTAAATGAGAAAGGCAGAAAAAGAAAAGATGAATTCAGAGTATATATTAAGGTATCGTAGCGTAACTGTTGATTTCATTTGGCCTTTTTATATTTCCTTCTTATTATATTAGTACTGTATATATTATATTCATAAAAGTAAAGTAAAATTCATGCAGTTGCACCTCGCTGTGCGGACACCTCCAGTAACGGACAATAATTTAAAACCTCGTTTGTTCTTCAATCTAATCAGTGCATTGGTGCCTCTCGTAAGCGGCCTCCTCCCGTGCGTGGCCGCGGACACTTTTGTCCTACAATTTATATTTTATTGTATGTTAATTACCTCCAATAAGCGGCCATCTCAGAAAAGTTAGTGAATTTTTGTACTTGACTGGAAATTTCTATACAAAATCCTTATGCTGTGAGGCTGAAAATCATAATACTGGACCAACTAACCTTAAAAACTGATAAATAATATTTAATACATGCGGTGTCTACAAATTAGTAAAGGACATTTGTGTTGAAAAGGCCGTAAAATGGTGAACATACGCAAGTATGCGTAATTTTCAGAGGTTCTAAGTTGTCCAAACAGAATTCCTGGAGATTTACTAATGGTCATCCTACCACTGTTTTTTTTAAACATTAAAATGTCTACCCTTCCTACAATGTATGTACAAATACCCTTAGTTATAAGTTCAACACCTTGCTTATTATGAAATGATAGTTTCTAACATGTATTGGAATGGTTAAAATGTGCCACTACTGTTTTTCAAAACGTTACTGAACTTCAAAGTTACTTTCTTTCATCAACAATATTTTGATATAAATAGGCCAATGTTCTGATTGTGAAACTTTTACAAAACCTTAAGACTTTTCGGGAGAAAACTAAATTCCGGAAGAAAATCTGTTAATTTCGGGAGCCTGGGAGATGATCCAAAATTCCTGGAGACTCCAGGACAATCCTGGAGACTTGTGAGCTCTGGATTTTGTTTTCCATCGGTCAAATACTCGTAGGCTGACACTTTTAAGGACTCAAGAGGGCCCAGTAGCGAAAGTTTCAACTATAGCTTAATTTTTCTTTGTATTTTTTCTTAACTTTTTAAAGACATGCACCATATTTATATGGTGTAGCATTGCATTAGTGATTTGATATGCACCGCTGTATCGAAATCCATGCTGCTGTTCACATAAATATTTTATTGTTTTTACAGGTGACGCTATTAATGGGTTTGGGTTGGATTTTTATTTTCATCACATTTGTCGTCGATAATACATTCATTTGGTACATGTTTATGATTCCCAATGGATTACAAGGATTTTTCATGTTTCTTGCGTTCACATGTAATCGTCAAACGCTCGACAAGTGGAAGGAAGTTTTCGGAGGTCCCGGTCACACACGGACAACTCCACAAAATTCGACCAAGACAACGCCAGTTTAGATTTATTAAATACTATTATTATAATTTATTATTTCATTATTTTCTATTGAGAAATATAAAGTATTATGTTTAGAGTTATTTTTGTTTTTGTAATAGATTTAGGTAAAATGGGTATGGATAGCAGTGTCCAGGGGCGGATTTAAGGGGAGGGGAAGCCGTCCCCCCCCCACCCTTTCGGGAGAAAATATATCAATATTACTTATATTGTCTATAAAACAAAAATAATTAACTCGAATTGATCCCTTAACACGCCCCTGATGCCATGTCAAGATACAGTATCTAAAGTACAAAATTTCCCAGACCCCCTAGAACTTGACTCTGTACCCTCTACCCCCCCCCCCCCCCCCCCCCCACACACACACGCCTTTCCGGTCCCCTTTTCCAAAAGTCTGCATCCGCCCCTGGTGTCGGATCCAGGATTATGATTTGGGGGATGAATTCCACTAAATTTTGGTTTTTACAAACAAACAAAAACCTGCTTACAATAACAGGTCCAGATTTCATTTTGCCTCTTGTTGTCCAGATGTACAGCTGCTGCACATGTATTTTTATCAGTCCTTTAGTCAATGTCAAACAATGTTTATCGGGTCAATTTTAGGGGATTAAGCCTGTTAATCCCCCTCCGCCCTTAAATCCGCCACTATACGTTAACTTGAGAAATCTAGGAAGCGATAATAGTAGGCCTAATTATGATGTGACAAACACTGCAAGACCATGTACTTTCCCATCACGATCTCCCAGAATTTAGACATCTAAAACTACCGAGGCAATGTTGTAAGTTTTTCTGTGACTCATAAGCCGCAAAGCGACGAGAGGTGGCGTGGAGGAGGGCAGAGGAAAATTTAAGTTGGTGTGTGCTAACATGCATTGTCCTGAATTTAAATTTTATCTTTTTGATGGTTTTTTCTTCCCGGTTGCTCCATAGCTGGTTACGTCCATGGCGATATTGCACCTAAACCTGTATTCAGTTTTAATGAATCGTTCGTCGATGTTTTTGTAGATATATGGATAGTGAAACTATTTACAAGGACTGGCAACAACAATACCTGAGTATTCATAGTTACACGTCATACTAGTAAGATTGGGATGTTCAAATTGAGTTTTTAGAAAGTTTACGACATGTAGAATCCATTTTTGAGGTGTAACCTTTTGAGACCACATCTTGGCGGTTATACTGGATTTCCAAATTGGCAAACATTTCAAACATGTCTTGGCCTTATTTAGGCTATGTCGTTATTCGAGTAAGTTTATAGCTAAAGCTGTCTTAAAGGTGTATTGTCACTTGAAAAATGACAAAAAAATAGATTTTGGAAATAACTTGCTAGTTTCGAAGAAATACATAAGTTATGACCATGAAACTAGAAATTAAGGTTTTTTTAAATTATTTACCTCCAATATTGCAATTTTATATGCTAAAAATCAGCCAAAATCCACAAAAAGGCTGGAAGCCTCTTACATTTTTATACTTTTTCAGTATAAAAAATGTTATTAAACAATTTTTAAATACACTAATATCTATTCTCAAGTTCATAAATTTGATGTTACTATATTAGGAGCAAGTTAATTTCAAAATTAATGTCGCTGATTTTTTTGGTCATTTTCAAGTGACAATACATCTTTAAAGACCAGTGTTACTTCCATAATTTTGGACTGTATATGTACCTGTATAATATATACAGAATGTTTTATTCAGGGTTTTGAAACTTTTACATGACAACTATTTTGAAATCCTATATGACGGTCATTATTTTCAAAATATATATGAATATATTAAGAGTAGTTTTTTTTATCTGGTTTTACTTTAGTTAAATAGAAAGGTAATATTTTAAATGAACATTAAGTTTGAAAACAATAAAAACAAACAGAAATTTTATTCCATACAGTCTCAAAGTGTATTTACTGAGTAAATTTTATGAATGCATAATGAAGCAAATTATTCAATTTCAACCATATTGTTCTTAGTATAAATGCATACCCACATTGATCAATTGAAACCTATTGCCAAGAGCTTGGGTGGCCTAAAAACACAGTATACAATTTTCGCAATAACGAAGTATACAACAAACAAAAACCGATACATCTTAATTTGTTAAAATTTTAGTATAACAAAACAAAAAAAATGCTTTTCTTCATGATTTAAGCATGGAGGTTTTATTGAGCCTCATTGGTTGTACGTTAACCCGTTTCAAAACAATGCCTAACTAATTCTACTGCAGAAATTCAGATATCAAATTATTATTAATATTATTATTTTATGCATTTTGTACATAGAGATGATATATTTTCAGATATTTTATATGTGAAACTGGTGAGGCGGGTACACAGACTTCAAGTCATGATTTAGTTCAGTTTTGTGTTTTCTGCATCCTCATCTAGTCTCTGTATATGTTTGTAATTTTTAAATGTTTTATGTCAATAAAGAATAAGAATTAATCTATCAATTATAACCAAATCCGTAATAGTTGGGTTTCGCAAATTTACATTTTTAACGTAGAAATACATCAAATTTTCCATCTACGAATCGTTGATGATTGTCATAAAATACTGACCAACTGTGACAGATATTCAAGGTGTTCTATTCAAACGTTACACGTTTTCGTATTTCGTTAAGTTGCGAAACCTCACTATTTTTTTTAACTTGCGGGAGTGTGAATGCAATTACTTTAATAATAGCGACTAAATTGGTGATGTAAGACATGGGGTTAATAAAATCCAGATTAGGCCAAATTTGGTTAACCCTTTCACCTGTATTATTAGTTTATTAGTCAGGGAAGGGTCTAGGATTTCTGAAATGAAGTATCGCCAGGATGATGATGGATGAAGAGCACTGTGGCTGGAGTTCAGTGTCAAAAAACAATGAGACTGCCAAAAAGGGGTGCGCGTGCCCCTAGCGTAACCCCATGGATTTGCCTCTGTTTAAGAAGCAAATGAATAAAAATAAAAAATTACTAATGACGTACCGGTATTGTTTTTACAAGACGTAAGTTGGATAACACACAGGTTCTAGTTTTATATTACGGTACTGAATGTCCGCGAAATCAGTATTGACTACAGTATATATTTCAGTTTTAATTTTTGGTTTTCAAATGATAACAATTTTAGTAAAGGTCCATTTACACTATGACGTAATGGTACTTAATAATCATTAATTAGGAAATTCTCCACACAATTTGTTCAGAGTTAATTTTCAATTTTCAATTTTAATTCTTTTTTTTGAATTTCTTGGATGGAAATTTAATGCGAGTTAACTTTAGCATTATGCGCTATATTAATTGAACAAGTAAATACAAATACCTTTTTTACAAATATCTTTAATTAATAGTTACAGAGCAATTATACTATGTACACAAATTAAGTTACAAAACAGAGGTTACACGATTATTAGCATGATTAACAAAACATAGAAAAACAAGTCATTGCATATTAATATTGTATATACAATACAGAACTATATACCTGCCAACTCTTCTGACTGCAATGTGCGAGGCATTTCAACCATAGGATCCACTTTCTACGATTTGGGTTTAACAGAGCAAAAACAACTTAGTGGCAAAAATTTTCCTGATTTTAGGCCATTTCCTACTGTTTTGGGGCCATTTTCTTCGTTGTTTGCTGGTCCCATACGCGACAAAAACGATGCATCCCTTCGTCAAATGTTTGAGAATTCAGACAATGCAGAAGAAATATTATGTATCCGTGAGACGTTCACAATAGGCGCCCATGAATGAGACTCACGCATTATGCTTAAGAGTTGGCAAGTATAATATCTGATATCCGAGTAGTTGTGACAAATAAAATATACAGCAGATTTTACAATATTACATTATTTTGTTTTGTCACACCAAACAGCAAAATTTTCCATCACTTTCTGAATGAGAACTACATAGTGCTTTCTACTGTATAAGCCTCATTATGAGACATTGGAGCGGCATTTATAGCAGCCAGATTCGAACAAATGACGTCGCGACTGGACTGGCTTATTACTATATACTTCATTATATATATAAAAAAGCAAAATAATTGTTGACTGTTCCTAGCACCCTCTTTATTTTTTATATTTTTCAATTTGTATTTCACAAATTATTATATTATGGTCAATTTTTTAATACCCACATTTTAATGCAAGATGATTAGCAAACTTAATAAAATTTAAAATCAAACAATACCAAAAAACTACTGTTGAATTACCAATATAATACAGAGAGACGTGACTATAATAACCACGTATGCATACACATTATTTTACAGTTTAAACTCAGATTGCATGTTATAAATTAAGTTTTTGACGTTAATGCCCCTAAGTCCCTATTAAATAAAAAACATTTGTGCAAATGGATAGTCTATTTATATTTGTGAGGTCTCAACACAAAATGTGTCGCATCGTAGGTGAGATCAAATTGAGATAATCACTAAAATGTTAAGTCTAAAGCGACTCATACCAAATGTGAGGTCTCACCACAAAATTGGTCGTATCGTAGATGAGATCAAATTGAAATAATCACCAAAATTCGAAGTCTTAAGTGAGTCATGCCAAATGTGAGGTCTCACCTTAAAAGGAGTCGCATGGTAGGCGAGATCAATTGAGATAATCACCAAAAAGTCTAAAGTGACTCATAACGAACTTATGTTTGTACTTATTAAATAACTACCATAAAATATAATAAATTAATCAGCATGTTATGTTAATATTAGGGAGGTATCGATTCAAAATCGTAGATGCTAAGAATGGTAAGAAGGAGGAATACATATAGTTGAAGCAAAGGCAGTTAAGATCTTTGGGTGGTGGTGCTTACGGTGATCGAGCAAACTCCCCTCCAGAGTTATAAAAAAAAAATCAGTATATAAATATGGAGCATGGGCCTCGAGCACCCCTTCAGAGAATAAGAACCTCTCTTCTCCAATTCTCCAATCAAGGGATATGGCTAGCTACACTCTACAAGCATATAGGAAAATACAATCATTATTTTGAATAAACCTTTAAATTAATTAATTAAAACTGACATCATATCAAACAAGTAATTAATTGTTGATTGTAAGGCATTATTAACATCAACAGTAGTTCTATACTAGGTAATTCTTTGTGATTTCTAGGCTTCCCTACTAATTTAACATAGTATACCTACCTAGTCAGAGGGGTTATCTTTTTTAAAGGATTTACAATAAACAAGTTAAGCCTAAACATAACCTGTTGCTTTTTTTTACTTCTAGAAAAGGTACTTCAATACTCACTAACTTTATTCTCGAAAAATTTCTGGTTTCAAATATATTACTTTGGAATTTTTTTTTAAGTTAAACCATAAAAGTAGACTTACTTTTTGCTCGTTTCGGTTTTTTGTTCAGTGGCGATAGAAAAAAACACCATTTAAAAATATCTGATTTTGAATTTGTTGTTTTACTAGAAAAACTGAAGAGGCTGATCAGAAATTGTATGTTTGAATTTCCCTCCTCAAATTCCTAATTTTTAGAGATAGCAAAGATTTCTAAGTACTAGTCTAAATCAATAAATTAAATAATGCACCTTTTTTGTGGATAAGGTTTTTTTAGGTTGTTTCGTCAGGAGAAATACGTTTCGGAATTTTGCATATAACATGTTCAGTTTATCACTAGATCTTAACATTATACTAAATTAATCCTAAATTATTTTGAAAGTCTATGACATGTTCGCAATGTTTTCTTTATTTTTCCAAACATCGGCAAAATCATGCATATTTTTCACCACATTAAAAGAAGAATTTATACAATGTAATTCCAAATATGTTGAATACCACTCTATTAAGATTTTAAAAAAATGTTAATTATTAATATTAAAAAGTATATACAATTCATATATAGATACACAGTTATTTTATGGAACAAAGATGTATTAAACATTTCATAGATGAAAAATCTGATTGTATCAGAAAAAAACCTTATTTTGTACTATTGCTAGGCGTTGAAAATTTTCTGTTATCTAACCAGACGGGTGAGGCTAGAGTAAGGTAAATTCACAGCAGGAAATTAAAACTTGTGGGACAAACAGGCCTTTCCTTAGCACGTAACAATCTCTACTAGTTTTTAATTAATTTGAATAAGTTGCCTATCACTTTTCAAAAATCATTCACTTCCCCAAATCATTCTTCCTACCAGTGGCGGCGCCAGGAATTCCCAGACAGCAGGGCAATGCCCCCGACAGGAGGGCACGGGTCCACCGACAAGTTGGGCAATTTAAATTTCGAGGTGGGCGTGTCTCATGTTTTCAGTTTGACGAGCAAAAAAAAAAAGTTGTTTGCCGTGTTTTGTGTACTTTTTATAGCCCGTTTTGGTGTCGGGGCAAAGGTTCCCCGACGGGGGGCTCCAGCCCCCCCCCCCTTAGCCCC
>JAOTQE010124657.1:0-12445 GCA_025631205.1 Nesometra sesokonis
GGTAATGAGCTAGAGCTCAAAATATGGTTATATAGAAAATTTGACCTCAAATGACCTTAAATGACCTCGTTGACCTCTTTAAGGGGTGCTACAATTTTGGTATCCACCCAGGTGTTGTCCCCGCAGGTCCGACGCACACTTTCAGCATAGATACCATATTGTACTACAAATTTAAAAAAAATCCTTAACTAAGCCTCTTTTTGAGTTTGGCCACCTGACTAATGTAATGAGTTACTAATTACATCCACCAACAAAGTTGGCGAGGTGGGTTATGATGGGTGGGTGTGTGTGTTCTATGATGGGTGTATGGGTGGGTGTGTGTTTTTGTCTTCCTGGTATTAGAACGGTATAGGCGTCGACACTTGCGTTTGTATTTAATAAATTGAGTTTTCATGTAAAATTTGTCATCACCACTATATATTCGTTGTTTTTTGTATGCAGATTAAGAAGAAACAAACCAGAATATTAAAAATATGAACCATTTCGAATCAACTATGTATCGTTTAACAACTGATGATAAGATTGCTATCACTGGGATCGGATGTAGATACGGAGATGGAGTTGTGGGACCACGGGAAATGTGGGATATGCTCAAAGAGATGAGAGACTGCACAAGTTCGCATCCTCCGGAGCGATTTGATAAATCCACTTTCTTTTTTCCTGGTGGGAAGAAGAAAGGGAAATTATACACAAGAGCTGGCGGGTACCTAAATCAAGATCCTCTTATGTTTGATAGGCAATTCTTCAAGATGTCGCCGGGTAAGTTTTTTTTTTATTTAAACCTAAAAACAAGTTGAAAATCACATAAGGTAAATACTGTATTAATGATATATACATCCCATTTTGACTTTAAATTTAAAATTTCTCAAAAACTGTACGGTTAAATCTAAAATGTAAAACTGTGTTTGGCATTAATAGAGCTATCATATGGCACCCAACATGATGGTATTTGTCAAATTTTACTTTTTGACCTTTGACGTTTACTTTTTTTATTTAAATTATGAATACCTCCGTAACTATTGATGTATCGGTATAGATGTAACATTTTGTTCCGTGTACAATTCCCCTTTCATTGATACCACTGATGACCATGTTCCATTTGTTTTTTAGTCAAAGGTAGCCATCTTGAATTTCAAAATGGCGGCCGAAGGAGTGGTGGAAAAAATGGTACCCAACTTTTTTGTATTCAGCATCCCCAAAATGACAGAAATAGCACAAAAAAAAAATCAATTTTGACATAAAAATCCTGCTGCAACCTTAATTCTGACGTGCCTTTCCGTACTATAATATACTATAATAATAATAATGTTGTATAAGTAAGCTAAAATTAAGCATACTGTATATGCGACTTTTAAAGAACATATCCCCACTTCATCAGAAAATGACTATATTTAGTTGTTTGATGATGTTATATATGCTGTATGGTGGTAATATGTAGGCCCAATCAATACCTGATGATGTGGCTATGGGGGCGCTCGCACTTGCATACAAAATCGAAATTTGAAAATCAATTTTTGAATCGAGATCGAAAAATCGATTTTTTGTGTGTGTAAACCGAAAAAATTCAAGAACTCTCGCGATCGCGATCTAATTCGCAGTTCTTCTTGCGATTTTTCAGAATTATCGCGATAATTTGCCGAGCGCTGTGTGTACGTTAATCTGTTGTGTGACATGTTTCGTGTGTATGAACGCTCGCAAAAACAAATCGATTTTTGAATCGCGATCCATAGCAAAAATCGTTTTCAAATTTCATTTTTTTGCGTGTATACAATTATACTATTTGAATTATTTTGCCTGTCCTTTCTAGATGAAGCTGGTCACATGGATCCACAGATACGAATTCTACTTGAGGTTGTCTGGGAATCGATTGCTGATGCCGGAATACCTGCCTCAACGCTACGTGGTTCTAACACTGGTGTATATATGGGAGTGACAGCTAATGAGTTCTTATCACTCACTGGCCTACCTCAGAGCAATATTGGTCAATATACAAATTCAGGAACCAACTCATGCATGATCTCTAACCGTATTTCGTATGAATTTGATTTACGAGGGCCTAGTTTTTCTATTGACACCGCCTGCTCTTCTTCCCTCTACGCCGTACAAATTGCATGTGATGCTCTCAGAGGGGGAGTGTGTGATACGGCAATTGCTGGTGGTGTTAATATCATACTTACACCTTCCGTAACAATTGGATTTTGTCAAGCAGGTATGCTCTCTCCAGATGGACAGTGCAAAAGCTTTGACGAATCTGCTAACGGTTACAGTCGAAGTGAAGGTGTAGGGTCAGTAGTACTCAAACCACTTAAAATGGCAATTGCAGATGGAGATAGAATATATGCAGTAATTCGAGGGGGCGCTCTAACAAATGATGGAAGAACACCTGGTATTGCAAATCCAAGCTTTGATGCCCAGATTGATCTTGTACACAGAGCTTGCGCAGCGGCAAAAGTTGACCCACGAGATGTCGCATATATCGAAGCTCATGGTACTGGCACTCCAGTTGGTGACAAAACAGAAGCTAATGCTATTGGTGAAGCAATGAGTAAACAACGTTCAGATGATATGCCACCGCTTTATATTGGCTCTATAAAGTCAAACGTAGGTCACGCAGAGGGAGCTGCCGGCATAGCAGGTGTCATTAAAACAGCTCTATCCTTATACCATCGAGAAATTCCTGGTGTTGTACATTTCAAACGCCCTAATCCTAATATTGATTTTGAAAATCTGAAGCTTAGAGTTCCTTCAACGACTGTGCCTTGGCCGGTGGATTCAAAGCTTATTGCAGGGTGTAGTTCATTCGGATTTGGCGGGGCCAACGCTCATATTATTTTTGAAGCTGCTCCTTTAAAAGAAAACGGTGCCAAGTCGAACAGTAATACCTCACCGATTTTTATCCAATCTTATAACAAGTTAATTCTTTCGGCAAAATCACTGGATGCTCTTGGGCAAAGGCTTGTCGATTGGAAAAACTTTTTATCAAGTTTCGTTGAAACAAATCAGAATGTCTTTCAGAATGTGCTTTACACTGCAAACACAAGAACCCACTGCCATGAACAACGAGCATGTTTTATCGCAAAGTCTAAAGAGGAACTTCTCATGCTGTTGCAAAAGAAAATAAATGGAGAGCGTTCTGATATGGTAATTGAAGGCAAAATACCAGACAATTCTGTTAACAGAACAGTATTCGTCTTCTCTGGTATGGGTACTCAATGGTGGGGAATGGCTAGAGAGTTAATGATCGCACAACCCGTATTCAGCAATATCATAGAGGTAATAATCTTATTTAATTTAACTTTATGAAAGTCACTGTAATGAAATTAAACATTTTTAAATGTTTAAAATGCATAATCTGTAAAAGGGTGCATCATTTTCATAGATAAGCCTAGCGTGGAATACTGAGAATTTGAGAGTTTAGTTGTTTCTGGTCGTAAGAAAACATCTGTCGTCAGGCAGGACTTGAACAGAAGATCTCATGATTGCAAGTACCTTAACCACCATGTTATGAACTCACTCCTTAAACGATTCAATCTACTTATTCACATTCATTACGGTATTTGTTAACTTAAGTAACGAAATATGTAGCATGCACAGACTTTGCACTGTTGTTGACCGTATCAGTGACATGTGTGTTCTATTATTTGTGTTCTATGTAAAGCACCAAAATACTATCTTTGCCAAAGAATGTAAAACTTGTGAAATAATATTATTGAGCATTCCATGAGTTGTTGACCATTTAATAATGTACTGCAGAATCAATTAAAACAAAAGTGTCGTCAACATGTATACTTTACAATGTACCTACTGTCAAATAAAAGGCGTTGTCGACATTTATCATAATAATAATGGATGCAGTAGATACACTAAAATTATGAATAGCACATAGAACAACTGATTCGTTCTACACGTGCAAATCAAGCTAAAAGCAACCCATAATGACACTCTATAGTACTAACACAGATTTTTTTAAAAATTTTAGTTGATGGACGACTGTCTACGTAAGAACGGAGCAAGATGGTCACTTATTCAGATGTTGTCGGAGGAAACTGATAATAACAGAATAAACAGTGATACAGGTTCAAATCATTTTAAATAATACACTAATGTCTTTATAAAAAGCTGTATTCTGTCTTGTCTATCACTCATGTTTTCCCATTTTAAGAGTATGTATGTACGATTCAAATGACAATGTATACTAAAAAATTCACCGTATTACGGAAATTATGCATAAACTCATTATTAAAACGCTACATTTGATGTTTTTTCTGATAGCAGACCAAAAATAGATTTCGTATTAAACATAATGGTGACCGATTCATAGTTTCTTAGTAGACGATGTTTATTGTATAAAACAAACAAATCACTGTCAATTCATTTATGCCTTGGTATAGATTACTGTATAGGCGTTTCTTGTGGGTTCTTTTACGTAACTGAATGTTTTGTCTGCTAGTTGGAATATGAGGTTGTTGTTGTGAGCAGGATTTTCAAAGTTTCCAAAACAAATAATTAAACTGACGTGCAAATTGTTAAAAAATCTATTGAACCTGTTGCAGTACAATAACACGATAAACTAGAATTGTATTAGGCTATTTAACCTAATTTTAATAGGGCCTAATACTTAATACATAGTTGTGTATACACTGTAGACCATATAAAGCTTGCTTAGATCGTTTCATGCTATTTTAAAATATTTTTTTTTATATTTGACAGAAATTTCTCAAACATGCATCTGTAGCGTACAAATCGGATTAGTTGAACTGTACAAACATTTTGGAGTAACACCAAGCGCAATCATCGGCCATAGCGTCGGAGAAGTTGCAGCAGCCTACGCAGCTGGACTCATAACAATGGCCAAGGCAATTAAAATCATCTTCAAAAGAGGAAATCTTCTGAGAAAAACAAGTGGTTCAGGGACAATGGCAGCAGTGCTTCACGACGTCGACGATGTCCAAATAAGATTGAAGTCTAAGATCAGATTTATAGACGTAGCTGCTATCAACAGTCCTTCACAAATTGTACTTTCTGGCAAGACCGATAGTATTAATCAGTTTGTTTCTGAACTAAATGAAGATGGAATACAAACGAAAATACTAAAGGTTAATAATGCTTTTCACAGTCGTCAACAAGAAATTCTGAAAGAAGACTTTTTCAAGAAGACCAGATTCTTAAAGAAGACTAAATTTTCATCTGAGCAGAGACCACTTATACCAATGATGTCAACAGTAACCAACCGTTATCTTACTCTACAAGAAGCTAATACTTCTGATTACTGGTGGAGTAACATCCGTCGACAAGTGCGATTCAAAGACGCAATAGAAGCTGTACTTAAGGACGGCTACAATAGTTTCCTTGAAATAGGAGCCCATCCAGTTTTGTCGCCTGCAATTAAAGATACTTTAGCTTCCAAACAAAACCCATCAACCATTCACTTCATTGCACATTCGCTTAAGCGGCCACGCGATTTAAGCTCTTCTGCCAAAGATATTCTGAATTTCAACATTTCTTTGGCCAAGTTGCTAGTAAACGGTTACCCTGTCAATATAAAAGCGTTTTACCAAGGTTATCACTGTGATGTAGAATCTCTACCTTTGTATCCGTGGCAGCGTATTGAGTGTTCAGCAACAACAAAGGCAGCCAATATAACTATGCGTTATCCCAATAGTTTCCATCCTCTTCTAGGTGAACAAGAAACGTCTACAAACTGCTCTAATAATACAGGACTACGTGTTTGGAGAGCCAAGATTGGAACACATGATGAACCATGGATCGCCGACCACGTTGTGCAGAGTAGTGTAGTTTTTCCTGCCGCTGGATTCATAGAAACAGCTATTGCCGCGTATTTTAAACTGTTCACTGGTGCTCAGCACTCATTTATAGCAGACCTTCGATTTGACCGGTTCCTATTTGTTTCTGAGACTGGTGTTCAGGTGGAAACAGTAACTGAGATGAAGTCTGAAGAAACAGCAACATTCACGTTTCATTCATTCAACGAAAGAGAAAATACGTGGACAAAACACACAACAATGAATTTACTTTTTCATGGAGAAAAAGCAGATACAAGAAATGGGATAATGGAGCATATGCATCTTCCCGTAGAAGACATTATGAACAGATGTCCGGAAGAACTCGGTAAACTTAGTTTTTATGCCAACAAGAAGCAAGTAGGTTTCGATCTTGGGGATAGTTTTAGTTGCATCGAAATGGCAAATTACAGCAAAGTGGTCGACGAGGCACTTATCTATCTCAGTGCACCAAATACTGTAGTTGCACAATCCAGCCGTTTCTACATCCATCCAGCATTCCTTGATGGTGTATTGCAAGGTATGGCAGGCCTTGAGCGTCAACGGGATAAAACTTTCAATCCGAATAAAAGGCCTGATGGACGTGTACCTCGATCTATTGAGAGTGTTTGCTTTAGAAAGTGTACATTTCCAAATTCTGTATACCTTCATTTTACCATCATGAGTACCGAGGAAGACGTGTATGCAGACGTTTACATTGCTGATACAAAAACTCTTGAAATCATAGGTAAATTTACCAAAATCCGTTTTGGATCTGTTGGTGGTCGTAGTGAAAATAAACAACTAAATTTATGGAATAGGAAATGGGTTCCAGTAGAAATGGGACAGAAGCCCTTCAGTACTAATGGTTTGACATTAATAACAGGTGATGATGACGAACTTTCTGCCCACCTTCAGGAAACTTTGGCGTCGGTGGGACTAAATTCAAACATTGGTGAAAGTATACAATTAAAACAGTTAGAAACTGAGCCGCCATCAGATGTTATTATCACATTTAAACCTTGCAGTAAAGAAAAAAGTCAGCTATCTAAGGACGACTTTTTAGATCAACAATCACGTATTACAAAGATGTGTATCGGTCAATACAAAGCTTTATCATCTATGAAAGGCACAAGTCCACATGTATGGCTTGTCACAAGAGATGGATTTCATGTCACCAATGATGATGAGCTTGATCCTAATCAGGCCTCTGCCTATGGATTTAGTCTTTGTGTAATGCAAGAAAACTTGAATTTCCACCTTTCAATTATAGATGTACCGTCAAATATCGACGGATTACGTGCAGCAAAGTGGTTGCTAAAATACATCTGGGGGAGTAATAACGATGAGAACGTCATTGCCTTACGGCCTTTATCCCATTCGTCAACAGAATTCAGTGTGTATTCCATGCGCTGTTGTATAAGTAAGAGTTCTTCCTTTCCCCACAAACAGCTGTCAAGAACGTGGAAGTTTAATGTTGGTGAAAGCGTCCAGAAAGGAAATCTTTCTGTAGTATCTTATCAGCCGATTGGAGGCAAAATTCCATCAGAACAATCTACAACTGTGAATATCGAATCCTTTCAAATTCTTAAATTGTCTTCAAAATGGTCATCTGAAGAAAAACACCCGGTTGTTCTGTTTGGTGCACTTACAGGTCAAGCGCATGTGCTTGGGGTTTGCTCTTCAGAGGAACTGAAATCTAAGATGGTTGTTGAAGACAAGGAACTAATTGAAATTGGCAGTAAATTCTCCACAGCGCAAATCATTAACATTGTTACATCCTATTTTGTTCCTTTTATGATTGTTCGCGACTTGAAGCCAGATGGCACAACCGTAGTATGTATGTCTTCAAGTAAGGATAAGCAAGGTTTAGCAGTTGCACATTTGGCGCTAGAGCTAGGCCATACTGTTTTAATTGCGATTAAAGACCTTCCTCAAGAACATGACATTTTCTTGAACTCTGATGATTCAGGAAATATCGTTGACGGTAAAGATGTAATTACAGTCCTCGATGACAAAAGTGTTGGGTGTGTAATTGGTTGCGACAGCTATCTAAGCGAAATATTAAAGGCTAATAGAGGAATGAAGAAAAAACTGAAGCCTTTTTCTACTATTGAAGTAATGAATCCCGATAAAAATGGTTATCGAGCCGAGACATTTTCTCTCCCAGCAAATGCTAGAGTTGTAATTAAGAATTACGAATTGCCTTTGCTGGATGGATTGCAGGAAATTGAACCTTATTTAAACATGTTGCTGCACCTTTTTGAGAAACCACTCCCAATGATTCCACTGAAAGATATTACCCCACAGACTGTTCATCTAATGGAAGTGAAAAGTCACGAGCGTATTAATTTTAGTAATGTTACATTTACTGTTGAAAATGTCAGCAAAGCCATCCCAGTAGATTATGATTTTACTGTATCCAAGATCCAATTCAGCATGCGCAACTCTTATATTGTAACTGGTGGTACAAAAGGATTTGGATTATGTCTTGTAGAATGGTTGGCAAAAAACGGGGCTGGACGTATTGTTATCTTAAGTCGATCTGTACCTGAAACCGAGGCTCAGAAAAGGTTAGATAGTCTAAGCATACATGGAACAATAATAGTTCATATTAAAACAGACATTACAAGCAGGAAAGATGTAGAACTTGCATTTGAAACAGCCGTAAACGATACAGATAAATCATTATCAGGAATATTTCATTGTGCTGCGCAGTATGACGACAGATTAATTAAAGATATCACACTAGAAAGCTGGAAAAACGTAATGGCGGTTAAATCTTGGGGCGCTCTTTTGCTTCACCAGACGTCAGTCAAGTTTAACCTGCCGCTGAAATACTTCGTCATGATATCGTCCGTGGTTCAGTTTATAGGCAATGCTGGGCAGGCAAGTTATTGTGCAGCCAATAATTACTTGTCATCTCTTGGTCATATACGTAGAAGTCAAGGTTTACCTGCCACGGTTTTCTGCCCCGGGATCATCGGGGACACTGGATTTGCAGCTCGAACAAGACTTATCGATTTTTGGGAAAGGAAAGGAATTAATAGTTTAACATCAGTACAGTTGTTAAATGGACTTAGTATTGTGCTTCTAACTGGTGTTCCTGAAATTGGTATAAGCGGGTACTTCCGAGTTACTGATTATATTGTAGAACATAGAGGTCTTATAAAAGAACACATTTCTAACAAAGATGAATCGAGTTTAACTGTGACCTTAGGATTGTCTTCCTCAAGATCCTTTGAAGATGGAAGCGACATTATTCATCAAAAGCCGGATGAAGCTAAACTAGTTATTTTCCAGACATTGTGTGCATTCATCGAAAAGCGTGTGGGCATCACTAGTGAAATTTCACCAGATTCATCACCATCTTCTCTTGGTATAGATTCTTTGATGTCGACTGAATTGAGTGGAGACATTCAAAGAAAGTTTTCCATACCATTCCCACCAATGGAATTGATGAATGCAAACGTGACCATTCAAGCTTTATCTGTATTGATCTATAAGAGAATTGTTGCAAAAAATAAGATTGGTGGAAAAGATACAGAAGAAGACGATGAAGAAGAAGACACTTCTTGGAAAGCTTGGTACATAATGGATGAGACAGTCGTCTCTCCAGATATCCAACTTGTTTGTTTTCCTCCAAATGGTGGTGGTCCGTCCGTATATGCCTGGTGGCAAGATAAACTAAGTAAGCACAATGTTCAGTTAGTCATGGCCCAACTACCAGGATGGGAAGGGCGTCACCTCGAGAAACCCATTCAAAATCTTGAAGAAATCGTTACCAAACTTACAGATAACCTGGCTCCTCGGCTATTAGCAGGTAGATTCGTATTGTTAGGCCATAGTCTCGGTGGGCTAATTGCATTTGAGGTTGCCCATCTCTTGAAAAGGAAAAATTTAGAACCTGCGCACCTGATAATTAGTTCCTGGTATGCACCAACGCTAGATTACCCAAATGGCATTGAGCTAGAAAAATCCTCAAGCATACTACGACAAATGGAGCAAGATATCAAAAACAATATTCGACTTACCGAGAATAAAAGTTTGAGACTTTCCTTCGTCGATGATGAAGTGCTGGGAAACACTGAACTCATGAAACGGCTTATACCATGCTTTTATGCTGGCTTTAAAATTTGCCAAATATACAGCAACAATCACAAGATGAAACTTGAATGCGGCATGACGGTGTTTGGCGCCAAGTCTGATCGATTTATTCCACATTCCCACCTAGACGCCTGGCGCATGGAGATTGAACCTAATCAACGCTTCAAGAAGATGCTACTACCAGGTGATCATATGCATATTACATCAGCAAAAAAGAAGTTTTTTCGAGAAATTGAGACGGCTCTTATAGATGCATTCAAGTGATATGTTCAAATATAACAAGAAATGACAATTACGCTACGTCATTTTAAATATACGGTTATTTAATTCAACATTATTTTACCTGTTTTAAAAATTTAAAACTTTTATGAGCAATACACCCAAGAAGAAAGAAACGGTACATTATTGTATAATTTGTAGGCTATGCCTGTAATATAAATTCGACGACAATTACACAAAAGCTATTATATTGATTTATATTCTAATATTATAGATTATATCGAAGTACTGTATGTATGATTATTTTCATTTTCTCCACATAGTAAATACGTTCAAAGTAAAAATCAAGGACTAACTTAAAAAGGTTAACAAAGTTTTCTTGTGCCAATCGAACCACAGAAACATACTATTTAGAATAAAAATGAGTCCTCTTCTGTTCTCATTGGGAAAAGTTATAGGTCTTTTTATTAGACGGCATTTTGAATTTCAATATGACAACGTTACTGCATAGAACATGGTATATGTTTGGTATTATATTATAGGAAATTGAAAACAGATCATTTCATTTCATTACACCTATATTAAAATTTTAGCTAAAGTTCATAATGGTGATAATAGTTTAGCACCAGTATATATGTGAGTTAATTAGTAAATAGCAGGTTTTGTCTTCATAATTTTTTTTTATTTGGAAGGTTCCAATTATGCCTGAAAAAGAAATTATTTAATCAATGTATACTACCAGCAATGACATATGGTAGTGAAACCTGGACATTAACTAAAGAAATAGAACAAAAACTTCAAACTACATGTTTGAAGCATGGAAAGAATGATGTCAGGTTACACCCGAAGGGACAGAAAAACAACCAAATGGATTAGAGAACAAACTAAAGTAAAAGATATAATTGTCGCAGCAAAGACAATTAAAATGGGCTGGACATCTAGCAAGAAGGAAAGATGAAAGATGGAGCAGACTAACCACAGAATGGCAACCACTGTATGGTAAAAGAAAAAGAGGAAGACCAAAGTCAAGATGGAGAGATGAAATCACAAGGTAATTGGGGACACCTGCTTGGACAGGCAAAAATATTAACAGAACTGAACCTTCTGACAAGCGTGATCTCCTGAGAATTTGTGGCAGGTATTTTGTTTTGGTCACTGCTTCCGTCGCAACGCATCGCTGCAACGGTCTTATGAGAGTGGACACTTCACAATGGTGAGTGGACACGTGTGGACGAAGCTCTCTACAGTAGTTTGAATTAGCTGCCTATTTTACTGTTATTATTAACGATGTTGTATTTTAGTGGTGTTATATTGTATAGGCATTAATATTTTAAATATAATAACTTGTAAAACTTTAAATATAATATTTCAAAATGTAAGTATTCCGCAATTTGGTTATGTGGCTACAATGGTAGTATATTGTTTTTTATTTTATTAATAAAGATACTGATATATGTTATAACTTGTTTTTTTTATCATTTCTGATGCTCAGTTTGTCTAACATTTGCTTGTGCACGCCTACCATTTTGCGTGAAATATTTTCTTCAAATATCACCATGACACAAATGCAAAACGATAATAATAGTTTTATAAAAATCACATTTAGTATAAAGCTTCTAATAGTATTTATGGGTTTCTATTCGTTGATTGTCTTGAGAGTGTCTTACTATTAGATTAGTATGTTGCTACTACTAAGCTTAATCTAGGCACTTGGAAATAGTACAGTAACTTATCCCATACCAAGGTTTTTGCGTCAATAATTCATAGAAATGAATACCTACAGCTCAAGTAAACACATTTTAAAACGCGGAAGGCGTCTCTATAAGCAAATTTTAAAAAATGTTATTGTCTGTCTATCTGACTGTCTGACTGTCTGACTGTCGATCTGTCGGTCTTGTCACGTTTTGCGTTTTGTTCTTTCCATATATAATTTCTGATAACCAGCATTGTATGGGTATCACTTTAAATATCTACGAGATGTGAAACAAATAAATTATTATCAACTGGTATTATAGGGCCTATTAGCATTAAAATCAAAATAAAATATCGTTATAGATACACTTTTAAATGCTTACTTCCTTATTAAAACTGTATACAATATATTTTTTTTGGAGTTATGCAAATTGTGAATATCGCCTCAGGCTATCGGCGACTTTCGCCTCAGGCGTAATCGCAGAAATTTGAAATTTGCATAGCAGAATCCGATTCATTGGAACACTGATCTTGCTTGTATAGTTTTTTTTTCTTTAGTGTGATCAGATTCCACCTTTATTGCTTCAAACAACATTGCATGTCATGTTATAGACTTTACGTTCCAACTTCAATAACATCATCAAGTA
>JAOTQE010124668.1:0-12445 GCA_025631205.1 Nesometra sesokonis
ATATATATGTTGTATATGTATATATGTATATGTATATTCCAGGAACAAATAGTGATGTTTTACGGTTAGCACTAAATTAGCAGAAAACTGAATTTCAGAATTTCATGCAAAACCACAAAACAATTTATTTTTGTTTGTTACAATTTGTATTTAGTATTTGTGTGGTTATGGAAGAGAATAAATGTCTTATTAAATTTAAAAAAAAATAATGTTTCACATTCAATACTTCCCCAAAATGTTACCATAATATTATTATTTTTACTTTACCTCCAACACCATAAGGTCTTCTGTAATCTTTCGGTCCTCTTCCTATCGTTGTGGATGCTTGAATGTTCATTCGACCGATCCGTACAATATGACAAACTAGATATAAATCTTTTAATAAATCTTGATTTCCTAAATCCTGTAAAAATCGAAATAAGTTCAAAGTAAATTAACTAAACTGAACTTTCAGAAGGATACTCAACATAGAAACAAAATTAGAAATGAAGAAATACTTAGAAGAATTAGAAAAGACACACAAAAATATACAAATAAGAAATACTGGAACAATTTTGGTTATCTTGGAAAGAAACACTGGAAAGAACAATTTTGGAACGAAAATTTCAAGGAATAGAGACAGGTTGGATGCCTTAAAGAGCCGGTTCACCCAAAAAATTATCTTCCTTATATGTTTTAGTTTATTATAAAAAGTATATTCAGCCCTGTTTCTGAAATTTTACGATTTCATTTTTTCATAATTATTGGTGAAATAGACAAAAATTGCTAAGTGGGGGGACAGTTCAAATTACAAGTTAGAATTCCTATTCTTTTACATACAAATTGTCAAAGCGGGGTATTTTAAATGAAATGTGAAAAATCAACGGTCAATCTAAAAATATATAAAAAAATACTATTCTTGTGTGTATTAACCAAAATTGTTAATTTCTGATGTTTTTATATAGTGTAAAGTAGCCATTTTTATTTGGCAATAAAAAAATACCTACTTTGCTATTTTGTGTGTAAAAGAATAGGGAGGAAATCTAGCATTTATTTTTAGTATATTTTTTAATTCATGAGACTCATGGGAAAAAAAACCTAAAAATTCCCAAATAGGGCTGAATATACTTTTTATGATTAACTAAACTATATGATGAATAGTAATTTTTTGGGTGAACCTGCCCTTTAAAGTAAGGGTGGCCGAAAAATTTTGAGATGAGCCAACGCTCACCTCCACCCACTAGCAATATGAGTGCCTGCCACATTAGTTGAATACTTCTGTTATAATATAGGTTATTAACTAAAATTCTTTGAATCTTAAATATATAAAATATGCTTACACAAAAAATAGTGGATTGGTTGCCTATCATTTCAACATCATTTGGGACACCTTGTTTGTTGATCTTTGCTAAATATCGTTCACTGAAATATATAAGAAAATAATAATGTTCATTATTTATACATTGAAATAAATGTTTCTGTTTTTTTTTATACTTAGTATCTCTACAATTAGGTTTTTATTCTGTGTCTGTCTATCTGTTGGTGATAAATATTTGTAAACTGCAACTAACTGATAGTGCAGGCACGGCTGCAGAAATGAAAGACCACTACAAGCTACATAGCAGGTGATAATGATACAATAAAACATGGGAATCACGGTAAGTGTTTCCATTCACATATATTTGAATCTTGGCAGCACAACGGCAACTAAGTTGCAGTGTACGGCAAGTGCCATGGATTTTTTGGATCAGTTTCACTTACTTCGGTATATTTTAATCACCTTGTATTCATGCAGGGGTGATGCGTACTTGTTTAAGTCAATTGAATTGGTAGCTCAACAACCTTTCTAAGCTTCCGTTTATTATCTTGTACGCTTCAAACTGCACAACCAAACTGGCAGTTTGTAGGGCATGTTGCTAGTGCAGGATTGTCTAATTCAGATTGTGAATAGGGAGGTCATAACAGAGCATGCTAATAGGTGATGGTCTTGATTCTGTACTTATAAGGGTTAGAAAGTGTCAGGGATTGTGGACAGGAAGGTCCTAACACAGCACAACAGATATGATGTTGATGATCTGATCCAGTGCGCACCTCTTTAAAATCGGAGAGGTGGATTTCCCTCCACCCCATCATATTACATGCACCCCCATAAATCAAAATAAAAACACCCAAAACAGGGCAAATAATCTTTTTTTCCTTGTGAAATTGAAAAAAAATGGGAACATGACCACCTTGTTCAGAAATAGCGTGTCCCCCTGGAGCTGAATTCTGGATGCGCCCCAGGTCATGATACATCTAAAAACAAGAGTAGTAAAGTAAGTAAGTAGTGAGTCTCGAACCACCGACTTCTCAATTGGGATTCTAAACCGCAAACGCTGCACCGACTGCTCCCAACAACAAGAGTAGCTTACCTAAAATATTTTTGTTGGCTGGCATCATAAAGTGTGAAATATACATCAGCCTCTTCTCCAGCTAAAGAGCATCCAAAATTCTTCATATTAAAATGGATGTGATGTGATAGGATCATCTGATTTACTTCAAGTGGATTACCCTATCATCAAAGAAAGATGCAATGGAAAATATGTCAAAAAGGCACTGTACTGTTAGAATGCTTTGAATAAATTTTAGATATCCACCTCAAATAAATACCTCAATTATTTGACTATGAAAAAAATTTACGTCATGGGCAAAAGACTAAATAAAATAAATAAAAATAGTTCAAAAATGTAATGTTCAATACAACAAAATATTAACTAAACATACCCAATTATGGAACACTCATATTTTCAAGGTGAAAATAATGAGTTCAGAAGACTAAAATAAAATTTCATAGGACTACTAGAAAATCATTGTGTCATTTTCACCAACTGTAATAGTTTATTTAAAATACATTTATTATTGCAGTCTCTTAACCTAATTAATGAACTATACATTTTTTTTGATATAATTGTTTTACTTTGAATAAAAATTAATTTCACTATGCTATGTACTAATGCTCAAAAAAATTATACATATGCAGCATTTTTTATTAAAGAGGTTTAAAACGGTGCTTAATAATTTCACATGATATGCAGCCATTAAATAAGCCTCTCCTAAATAAATGCATATCCTGTTAAAATATCTCTGGATATTAGCTTAATCGAACTGGTGCTGACCAGGACTACTTTTTCTTTAGTTAGCGACGAGGGTTTATCCCTATTCTACGGTTTTAGTTATAGTTACAGTTGAACCTCCCGTAAGCAGACAACTCCCATAATGGACACTGATTCAAAGACATGTTTATTTCCCCTACCTAATCAATGCATTTGTCACCTCTCGTAAGTGGACACCTCTTGTAAGCGGACGCGGACACTTTTTTTAGATTTTTGTATGTTAATTTACCTCCCAGAAGTAGACATCCAAGAAAATTTAGTGATTTTTCTGTACAACGAATACAAATTTCTGTACTGATCCAATCTTAAAAATGATAAATGACATTTAATAAAAATATAGAATGCAGTGTCTAGAAATTTGTGAGGCCATTTGCTGTGAAATGTGAGACATAAGAATGTATACATAATTGTACAACTCTGGCCCTATATCGGCCGGAAATTCGGTAAGTGGAACTCGGCCCTGATGGTGTCTGCTTATGGGCGGTTCAACTGTATAGAAATTTCTTCTCTATTTTTCGCTTTTTTGCATTAATTTTTACATGTTGTTTGGATGTTTTTTAAACTGCATGGCCATAGACATTTTTGTTATCCAAGGATTATTAAAAATGGTGTATTTGTTTCATATTTAAAAAAAAAATTATACTATTGAAATGCTATCCTGGATAAATAAACAAATAAAAAAATTTGAAACAAATTAGATAGAAAAAATACTTCTTAAGTTATATAGGGTGCGTTCACATGTCTTAGGTTGCTCACGAGTGGGCCATCCGCTCAAGAGCTGATCTATCATTTGAACACCCGCTCAAGAGCGGATTCTATTGCAAGCGACTCGAGAGCAGGTCCTCTTGATCGAAAACAGCTCACAAGGCATGTGAACGGGCTATTTCCGCTTCGCTCGCAAGCCAGAAGAAGTGACGCATGAGGTCAGTACGGGAGAGCCAATCAGAATGAAGCATTTCCCATGAGTCAATTGAAGCTGGCTTTGTGTGGGAGAAAGAACACAATGACCTCTGCGCATGCCTAGAAAGCAACTTCTGGCTCGATTACGAGGGCTTGTAAACGCAATTGGGCCAAGGTTAAAGAACTCGCTTGTAAGCGATCAGCTCATGAGCGAGAAGATATGTGAACAAGACTATACCTGTTTGAATGAATGCAAATTTTTGTTTTAAAAAGTTTATAAAAGTTATTATAACAACAATTCCTCAATAAAATAGTAACTATACTGAATGAAAGAAAATATGCTCAATAAACCTATTTTAACGATTAAAAAAATGGCAGAAATAGCTAAAATTTACTGAATAAGGTGTTTGTTTACACCTCATGGCTACACACATTTTTGTTATCCAATGAAAACTTTAAAAAAGTGTATTCTACTAAAATGCTACCCTGGCTAAAATAATTATAAATGAAAAAGAAATTTTAAACAAGTTAGATGGAAACATAGGCTATGCACTTGTTTGTATGAATGTAGTATTATATGTAAAAACACTTTCTTGAAATTAATAGTAATTAAACCGAATGAAATAAAATATGCTCAATAAACCTGTTTCAACAATAAAAATAAAGGCAGAAATGACAGAAATTTACTAAAAATGGTAAAACCTGGTCTCATAAAGTATAAAACTAAATCAATGGTAATAATTTCCAAACTAAATGTTTTTCTCAAAACAGTATATGTGTATTGCAAAATATAATTTTGTAGTTGCCGAACACATGGAAATAGGTATATAAAGAAGTTTTAAAACCTTTCTTTTTAACGCAATCAGATAAATTATAGAATTTAATACTAAAGAAGCAGTACATAAAATGAAAATATCAAAAGAAGGGAAAAAAACAGAGATCTTTATATGACAAGGCCAAAGACTTTTAAAATTATTTTAAAACATAAGCTTAAGAAAAGATTGAAAAATTATATAAATTAAACTTTTTACCAAAAAACAACATACATATTAAACTGAAATAATGTATGAACTGAATTTAATCTATAATACTTACAATAATTTCATATGTATCTACGTCCAGCACTAAATTAATCTATACAAAATCTATGTAAGTTTTTCACTTGCACTAAAATTATTGCATTTTTTTGTATTTATACAGCAACTTTTTTTCAACAAAATATACTTAAAAAACTATATGCTCATAATAATCTTATAATCAAGTAAATTTAACAAATACAACGTTTTTAGATAATCATCTTTACAGGTACCTGGTATTCAATAATTTTCCTTACAGATTCTACTTTGTTGTTATTTGAGTTCTAAAGTATAGAAACAGATTCAATAGTAAATTTATTCTATTACTGAATTTGGCACATGCCCAATGAATTCATATAGTACCAATTATAACAATCCCATAAAGAAAAAAATCTCTTTATGGTGGATGAAAAAATTTAAGCTACTTTCATAGCAAAGGGTGATGCATCTTAACCAAAGCATTATAATTATTATCTATTATTTCCTGCAGAAAAATATTGTACGAGTAAAGGATGAATTCAATATTTTGCCACATCGAGTACAATATTTGTTTGGTATCCTCTCCAAACTAAACATAAAAATAAACTTGTAATATACTGTATGACTCTTGGCCACCTGGGCCTAGCCCACTGGATTTGAAATCTATCGAGTCTAGGTCATGCCTTTACTATGGCATAGAAATATGCTGCATTACATCTGCAAGAGTCCCACTCTCAACTATTTAATGTTTAAATCAGAGAGTTGATATGCTTCCCAGCAACAATACACTCAATCTCTTATACACAAAGTACAGATTATAGATGTTATCTTTAGATTTTAGTTGGCAAAGCAACTTTGCCCTCTTAACCAAATAGAAATTTACACTATAGCACCTTTGTTGCAAATGTCATTGTTCAAATATAATTGAGATTTACATTTGAATTCCTAAACGAGGAAATAAACCAACCAGGAAATGGGGCAGCAGGACGTCCTATTGTAAAGCACATGTCACTGCCAAATGCAAGGAGGAAATAATTTTCTCTATGCTAAATGTGAAATATATTTCCATGCACTGTGAAACTATAAACAGATGATTTCTAAGTCTGTTAATTCAAAAATACTATTTGAATCTGCACAGATCATCATAGTGCTGGATTTGTAGTCAGATGAATAACACATTCCTGTTGCTAAGACAAGCTATGCTGCCTGGGTTCACCTCGGTTATGTATACAAAACTCGGAAGCTTGAACTAGCCTATGTCTTATTGTATTTGTACAAAATATTCCTGGAGTCCTTCCCGTTAGGTACAAATTTAAAAACTATAGATTTTTAGTCCAGGCACCCATCTTTGAAATCTATTACCTCTTTCTCTTCAACAGTGTTCAAATTAAATTTTACTTAGGAATCCAATTATACTGTATATTTATTTTAGGTTTTTATAGTACATGGGGGTTTTAACCTTATTTTAATTTCAAATTGAAATGGAAATTATTGTATTATTATTATTACTTACTGAAGATTTGTATTTGGTATCTTCCGTACTCCGTTGATGCTTAAAAAAAAAAGGAAATTTATTTTAAATAACTGTTATAAGTGGTTATTAAAAAATAATCATTAGCCAATATATTTGCATTGGCCAAAATCACATTTACAATACATTTTAGATTTAATTAATTAAATCTAAAATATTCCTTTGATTCTAATTCTAATAAGTAATATTAATGCTTTCAATGACAATACACAAAAAATTGACAGAATCTTTTGTGGCTGAATGGCAAGGCACGATAACTGCAACTTATAGTTGTAACAGAGTGGAGTGTGTTAAAGGCTCTTCTCATCCATTGTTTTGGCAGTGCAACAAGCTTCTTATGTACTGTAGGTGCTGTGTATAATCTAAAGAATCTATATTTTTTTGAAGGAGTGGGAGGTATCCATGTACTCTTGTTTATTTTAATCACTTGAGTCAGGGGTCTCAAGTTATAAAAACACAATTCCTGGAGACTTTGTGGTCATTTTGATCACTGTTTGTAATATATACCCCATGTGTGTTCAAGCACAGTTACTTGAAAACTCAACTCCTTGCTTATTATGAAAAAAAAAGGTTTTCGATGCATCCTTTGTCAATTTTAAAATATTCCATTATTGTTCACCAGTTGCTTATTATCATCCAATATGTTGAAAATATAGACCAATTTATGTTCTAATTGTGAAAACTTCACAAAACATGGATAATTTTCTGGTGAAAACTAAATTCCGGGAGAAAATTTGATAATTTTGGAAGCTTGGGAGATGATACAAAATTCCTGGTAACTCTGAGCTCTGATGAGTAGAGGAATGACCATCAGAGAAGAATAAAGTTTCAAATGATCTCAACAGGGTCTCAGTCATAGGTTATTCTACATTATTTTTCCATTTTTTTTATGTTCCTCAAAATGGCCAAAGTGGACTTACAATTTTATATAGCTGATAAATATTACAGGTATCCCCAAAGACCATTTCTCCACCGATACGGGGGACAAGGTCCAGTCCCAGTTGGCTATTTCCCTCATCGATACGACCAGTTATCTCCTTTTTCAGTTCTCGTGTCTGGTCCTGCGTTAACAACCCAGATATCAATTCCAATCGTAGTTCCATTAGTTTTTCCATCAGGAGTTGCAAAATGGTGAAATTTTGTGTATTGCCATCCTATAAGGAAAATGTGGTTAAAAAGTTAATTAAAAATTTAAGTTAATAAACTTGGAGAAAATATAAATACATGGGAAATTTTACATAGAACTGAAGTTAGTTCACCCTATTACAGTAGCTTTATAGCCTTCTTGATAAATCTATTACTCCAATTTCCAAATCTTCATACTGTTAGTATTTTGTGGAAATAAATTGAACACTGAAATAGTACCCTTTAAATTTTTATTTTAAATATTTCAAAAAAGAGGATATTAATTTTAATATTTAGCTATTGATACTAAATGATATTTATTTATTTCACAATTAAAGTATGTAAAAATGAATCAAACTGTGAATGAAAAATTTCAAATATCAAATAAACAAAAACACATTTTTTTAATATCAAATTATAACATATTTCATACATTATTATTTATATTATTGTATTTCTTTTATTATAATGATATCACTTCTTAATTAGAATTACTGTATATACTATTATAATGGTTTCCATGGTTTCCAAATTAATTACTCCTTTCAGGTTTCCATGGGAATGCTTCAAGTTTTTGTATAACTAAAAGTAATTTATACTGGTGAGATATATTATCACATTATGTTATAATTGATGAAAAAATGAATATGTTGTGTTATAAAATTGCTGATAAATTTTACATATTTATCTGGCATAATGGAGTAGATATGCATATCACATAAACTGATATGACCTTAGGACTAGTTTTTCATACTAAATGTCTGTATGTTTATTTTATTTTTTGCTATCTATTTAAAGAATTAAATCATATCAATTAAAAAATATGAATATTAAATATGTATTTATTCAATGATACTAAAGCAAAACCTTTTTATACAGTACCTGTTTCGCAAATATTTTTTTGGAGAATCTGCTAAAGGAGGGCTGAATAATTGTAAAATTGTAATTTTTACTTAGCAAGTCACATCCACAAAGTGGAGGATAAAATAAATATAAACAGTTTTGTTGAGAATCAAATATTATAAATAACGCAGTGTTTCACACGACATTTATATTTTTATCAGAATGTTCATTAATTGTAGGTTGGAATAAAATTATTTTTTATTTTTATACCAAATTTCAAATTATTTATGTCAAACAGGTCAAAACCAAAATTCTACATGCATTTCAAATCCAAATTTTCAATGCTACAGACTTCGCAAAACAAAGTATTCAAAAATTCTGGCCTAGTATAAACAGTAAATTAGTATCCCAGTAAATCATTTTGTGAATGTGATTTGATATAGAATATAAAAGATGCTTTTAAGCATTTTCCATTTAATTTAGTAGTAGGAAACCTATTTGAAATGTCAACATACCACATAGGCCCTCTTCAATATCATGTCCCATTCTCTTAACACTGACGTCACTTCCCTTCCTATGGGATCTTCAGCTGGTAATACTGTTTCATATCTCCTGCAATGCAAACAAAACAAAATGAGTTTCACTTTCATTAAGCATCATATTATCATACAATAATGCAGATGAGGCTTAGAAAATGGTTGTCATGTAAGACATATACTTGAAAATGCATTTATAAAAATAGAAAGCACTATTTTCTTCTTTTAATTAATATAGGACAATGTTATTTTCACTACTTTTTCTACAATCTATAGGGCACTATTCTCATAACTTTTTATTAATTACATGGCATTATGATGCCTAGTTTTTCACTATAGGTCACTATTATTCTAAGATACTATTTTCACTACCTTTTTTTTATAACCACAAGGAATTATTTTCAGTTATTTAATTTTATAACTACAGTATACAATACTATTTCTGTTGACAAACTAAAAAAATATCATAATGGACAAGTTTTTAAATTGTATAGTACATGTACTATAAATATTAAAATTTAAGTTGTATTGATTTGTTCAAAATATTGTTTTTTTTTAACTGTTGTTATTGTATCATATCCAATGATATCAGAGGTCCAAGTTAGAGAAGTGAAAAATCAGGAGATTTCATGTCGGCTGCTTTGTCAATCAAATTTGCATAATATGCAAATGTGTGACGTGCCACAATAAAAAAAAGAACACAAAAAAGTACATAAAAATATTTAATAACATCTATATTATTGTATATAAATTGTATTTAACACTGAGCAGAGCTGGTATTTTTTGAAGGGACAACCGATTTCGCTCATAGGCTAGGCCAAGACCCACTCTGAATATTTCTGGGAGACACTTAAAATTTTCAGGAAATTTTTTTTTCAGGAGGGCGGGAGATGACTCAAAAAATCAGTAGACTCCCACCATTTTCAGGAGACTTGGGAACTCTGAATGTTTTCTCGCCACTTTCAGGATGAAAATTATGTTATCTCATTATGAGATGTAGGAATCGCAGTTTTTAGGTATGAAAAAAAAACTGGAAGGGATCAGGTTCAACTGGGGACCTCTGGATTGCAACAGTGCAACCCCAAGCAATAGTGCTATGGAATACCATTTTAAAATATGCAATTAAAATAAGCAATAACTTTTTAATCCTAATAATTTTCATGACTAGGTTTACTTTTTATTTACTTCTTATTTTTCAATATGGTCATCTGACCTAATTTTATGCTTAGCCCTAGGCTACATGTTTACTAGTGTGATAACATCTGACCCAGTAACGATTGACCAACATTCAAGCCACGGTCAAACTGGCTCAAACCTGGGTTGAGATCTGACACCAAGATTAAAAGATTGTTAGATGTTCATAATATGTGGGTTGACCTTTAATTACTCTGACTAAACTCCGAAATGAGTCAAGCCTAAAAAGAAAATTAGAGCACCATCATTTTTTCCACAAGGGTCAACAGGTAGTTTGCATGGGTTGAGCGATGGAGCTATTCAAGCTAGGGAGGGTCAAGTCAGGTTGGTTCCAATTATGAAAATCTCAACTGCATTGAGTCAAGCCAGGTGCTAGACAACCCAGGCAGCTCAACACAGCCTTAAGGCCTAGAGCTCTGAAGCATGAAGCATGACACTAAACTTTCTAAACTTGTTGTACTTGGTCTTTCAGGAAGTAATCAGACTTTTACCAGATCCGTCACAAATCACAAAACTGTCAATAATTGTTTCAGGAAATGTTAAACGATGTAAATCAGTTGCAGGATATGTACTCTAACTAAGCATTTCATTTTATTTGCTAATTTTAACACTCAATTTCTTCAATTGGTACTCAATTTATAATTATCAGCCCTGGGGATTTTTACACTTGTTTTACTTTCATCTATGCCTCAGTTTAATACAGTACCTATGCTAGGGTAGGGGTACAGTATGCCACATAATGTGGAAATCTTCATTTTAAAAAGTATTCCACAGCCCATTAAAGGCTCAAGCTGCCTTGGCATAATCATGAATGATATAACAAACAATTTCCTCCATGGTATAAATTCACAGCCATAGAGAGTTTGAACAGTTTTATATTAAACTCTTCCTCAAATCAACCAGGTACTACATGGTTAGAACTTGGCTGAGGCTAGTATGTTACAACCTCTACACATTAACAACAACAACAACAACAACAATAATAATCGTTGTTGGGTGGGCCACCCTTCGGACTGTTCCTTTGTGGTTTTTTTTTGGACAATTGAATATAAAAAGGTCACACGCTCACATTGGTAATGAGATCAGTCTCGAGACACCAGCAATTACGTCAGTATTAAATACCGAATATCAGCATTAACTTTGAGGTCTTGTGTTTGGCATACTGTAATACAGCTGGTTTAGCTGGAAAATTGAATGATTGGTTTTGATGAGTTAATCGTATTCAGTCTACAGAAAACTAAGTGAGCCCAATACCAACTAGGGTAGGGTAGGGTCTGCCTTGGTACAACCAGGGAACAGTTAAATTACATACTGTAGAATACTTTCGAACAGAACATCAAAGGTAACAATCCTCGGTACTGCTAGTTGAATTACGTAATCAAAAGATAAGGAATAGCGGCCTCAACTATTGGTCTAGGTCTATGTTAAGCCAAGCTAGGCCTATAGGTTAGGGTATGCCGTGGCTAGGGTCTGCACTAAACATATTAATATTGCAATTAAATATATTACTGAGTATTAGGCCAAGTATTAGTTGAAGCAGCCAGGTTATGTAAACAACTCAATATGAATATGAGCAAGACAACAATTTGCTGTGTGGTTTACCCAAAAAATTGGCGACTTTGATGGAACATGGGTCCAGTAAACGCCGAATATCTCTGGTAGCCACAAATGCTCGCTCACAGGACCTTGATCATTTGAAAGATAAAATATTAAATTTTAATATATCAAAACCTCAACTGCGAGCATTTGTGGCTTTGGATAATATATGGCCTTAAAATGGAAGTAATTTAACACAATGCTTTTCAAAAAATGACTTAAATCTGTGGAAATTTAGTAAAAACTCACTGAATGTTTATGGCAAACGCATCTAAAACATTTGTGACGTACAATAGTCTCCAATCAGTCGTATATGTTCAGTTGCCATATATTTGTTTAAAAATACAAAAATAGCTCAACACAACATGAAAACGACAGGTTTAGAGTCTAAGACTAAAAACGCTAGTTTCAGAGTTTTCCATGTAATTTAACTGTTCTTTATTTATTTTTTTTTTTTTTTTGATTTATTCGGTGTAGAACACCAAGGATAACCCACGAAAGTCCGAAGTGGACTTATTTCCAGTGGGGTCCTTC
>JAOTQE010124679.1:0-12444 GCA_025631205.1 Nesometra sesokonis
TTAAATTCACAGCTCATATTTTTGGCCAAAATTCAAATTTTCGGTCGTTAAATTGACAAAAATAAATCTCACTATTTGTGGATCTCCAAACTTGGGAGCTCTGCATCATGTACAGTATTGTGAAAGAAAAAGCACATCTTGGCTAACACTGAAGAAAGAACAAAAGTTTTTTTGCCTTCCCAATGACATAAGTAACTTGATCATTCAACTTATTATGAAAAAAGACACCAAATGTGAATCAACAACCTCTATAGTTGTTAAAATTAAGTTTCTCATTTGAGTTATTTTTTAAATAAAAATAAACTCTTTGGCGATTGCATCACGCACTGGGCTCCCAAAAATTGGCAGGTATGCCTATATAGTATTAGTGGTGGTAGTAGCAGTAGTAGTGGTAGAGGAAGTGGTAGTGGTAGGCTAGTAATGGTGGTAGTGATAATGGTAGTGTTTGGCTAGTGCTAAGTCGTAATGGTAGTGTAATGTTGATGGTAGGCTAGTGGTAGTGGTAGCAGTAGTTAGTAGTAGCGGTAGTGGTAGGCTAGTGGTAGTGGTAATGGTAGGCTTGTGGTAGTGGTCATGGCTAGCGGGTAGTGGTAATAGTAGGGGTAGGTTAGTGGTAGTGGTAGGAATGGTAATGTTAGTAGTAGTGGTACTGGTAGGTTAGTGGTAGTTGCAATGGTAGTAATAGTTTTGGTTCGATATAAGGTTACCTCTACTACAATTACATCACTTTTTGGGTCTTGAATCTCATCAAGTGGACATCCTTCATTTTGTAAATCAGTGCTACATCTCTTTCCAGAAAACACCTAACAATTATTAAGCAAAATCCATTAAAAAATTAAGTTGTACATTAAAATAATAAATAACCTCGATCATCATCGTCATTGTTATCGTTATACCACTTTGAAAATCAGTACACAAGAACTGAAAGTGTTCACAGTATAAAGAAAGAATAAATAGTTGTCTGTCTATCTATTTGTCTATTTGTATATTTATTTATTGTTTCGTTCGTTCGTCGTTTGTACATTCATCCATTCATTAATTAATTAATTTTTTGTCAAAACACGGTCAGGGTTTGAGCACCTCCCTGTGCCAATTCCTGGATACGTCTGTTATATAATTTTCTTTCCTCTAGACTTCATGAAGAGGATGAATTTTTTGACAAGAATTTAAAGGGGCCGGGCCGGCTCAGCCCCTCCTCTCTATCGGAAAGTAAAATATATCAATATTATTAACTTAAAAAAACCCGAAAATATTCAGCAATCATAAGACAAGAATTGATCGATCCCTTAACACGCCCCTGAGGCCATTTCTGGACATCTAAAGACCAAAATTTCCCGGACCCCCTAACTGCCTGCCCCCCTTCCAGCTCCCTCTTTTCCAAAATTCTTCATCCGCCCCTGTATAACATCAAACATATTAAGTAATACCTCACCGGTTTTGCGCACCATGCGCACGTAGGGTGTGCGCGTATACATTCTTCACAAGTATTAGCGTTGTTGCATATTTTCTTGATAGAAACTAGTGGAAGGTTGAACCAGAAAAGAAATAAAAAGTTATTGTGTTCATGTGATTAACATTAATACATTTCTAAAGTTTCTAAACGAAGTTAATATTAGTGAGGTTTCGCAAACTTACGAAATACGAAAAAACGAAAACGGATATGTCACACTCCAATTTTTGAAAGTTCCAATGTGTTCAAAAATATATCAAATTTTCTACCTATGAATTGTTGATGATCGTTGTAAAATACTGACCAACTGTGACAGATATTTAAGGTGTTCTATTCAAATGTTACAAGGATGTATGACGTATCCGTTTTCGTATTCGTATTTCGTAAGTTTGCGAAACCTCACTATTGCCTTTCAAGAACTCCAATTTGAATGAGTATTTATATTGAAAACACGAATGTCCTAAACGTCAGCCTATAGGCGAAAGTTTAAAATAATAATAACTACAGAATCGGTTATTATACTACGTAATATAATATAATTATGCCTTTTATGTGGTTTTCTAGTAATACTGTAGTGCCGTATAAATAGCAAAGTTCTTTTTTCACTTTAAAAAGTGTTCAATTATTTCCTAAGTTGCAACCAGAAAACATAAGTCGCTGTTATCTAATTTTTAACTTGTAAACTCATTTATTTATACTGTAAATTTTTAGACGCGGAAAGCGTCTCTCTATAAACAGCTTTTCAAAATGTCTGTCTGTCGATCTGTCTGTCTGTCCGTCGGTCTGTTGGTCTTGCCACGCACGTTTTTGAATATTTGCGTTTTGTTCTTTCCATAAAATTCTAATAACCAGCATTGTGTGGGTGTCACTTTAAATATCTACGATATATGAAACAATTAACTATCAATTGGTAATATATTAACAATAAAATTGAAATAAAATATCCTTATAAATACACTTGTAAATGCTTGCTTACTATATTATTTTCAATTCTAAGATTTTGCAAATTGTGAATAACGCTACGCTTGGCGACTTTCGCCTCAGGCGTAGTCTCAGAAATGAGAAATTTGCATAGCAGGTGATGTTAATTCTATAGAAGCAAGCTCGGCGCAGAATCGCTTTATATGGTCGCTGATCTTGCTTGTATAATTTTATATATGTAGCTGCATTTCAATCACCTTGTATATATTAGGCGGTTGGAGAATAGGGATACTAGCCTGGTTCTGTTGAATAGTACAAAAACAGTTGGTGAGTGACACTGCAGCTAGCTTATGCCTACTATTTTTTTTTTACACATGAAATAATTTATTTTATACTAATTCATATTAATACAGGTTTGTCATTCATGAATTTGAGTTACGTATTAATACCGGTCAAAGGAAACTCTGACGGTAACTTGATATTTTCATCTTAATATCCATTTATTATTAATTTTTTTCTACTTCCTTGTAGCAAAAACCTTAGAAAACCTCACCTTAACAATTCCAGTAATTTTCCCTAGATTTGTATTGTGACTTATTACTTGTAAATCCATTTTACTAAATGTAGCAGAACCAGGCCTAGGAGGCCTAAGTCGAAAAATTGAAAATTTAGTTATTTATGTAGGCCTATATGAAACGACGCATTATCTTTAATAGGCAACAAAAACAATTTTATACTGTCTCCTTGCGAAGACGAACAATGAAATTGCGAACATAATAAAAGGTAATTTTGAGAAAACATCTGAAGATTGCTTATCAATATATTGACTGAGCACGGTCATTTTAAATTGCATTTTTGGCTTGAAAAATAGAAAAATTGAAAAATATTAATTAAAGATGACGATGTACACTACAAATACATTATTTTATATTATACAGTTATACAGTACATTTATTGATTGATTGGATATTTGGTCAAAAGTGGCGCTGTAGCTTGGTGGTTAACATTTTTTTTTCATATTTCATATTTTGCCTAATAACTTCAAATGTAACTGTATTTTAAACTTCAAATAATAATATTAGTCTAATGCTTGAATGCCTGTACAAAGGTATTAAGGATTAACTTTCTTTTATCTACTGTATACTGTGCGCTGCTTTCCGCGTCTTATTGTCGAATCGACTTGTTGTCTTGTAAACCAGTGGTGGATCCAGGGGATACCAGCGCCGTGGCAAGACTGATGGACACATCTAAAAGGGCCCCCAGGAAGATATGTGTAGTATTTATTAATCAATTTGAGTTGTGTTGTACTTTAATATTGTATTATCTTAGATGAAATAAATGAATGAATGAATGAATGAATGAATGGATGAATGAATGAATGAATGAATGAATGAATGAATGAATGTCCTACCTGATCTGCTTTCTGCATAAACACGAGTAACACAAATATTGATAACAATAACGACGAAAATCGATTTCTCTGTTATTTGAGCCAACATCACCGCGTTAGATCGACGATCTACAATAATCGAATCATAAATAAAATCTCACAAAATATATACGTAATTTAACCATGGACTCGCATTTGAAAACAATTAGGATAGTACATGCTTTATATGACATCCTATGTAAACCTATAAAATTGTAATAAAATGTATTTTATCATTTATGTCTTAAACTGTTCAGAATACACATGTTTCTATTTGCTATGATGTAAACATTTCTCTAAAATGGCTGCAAATAGAACTTTTAACCTTTGTCTGTAACATTGTAACCAGTCATCGTAGCAACTTTTGGTCTTAAATTGTTTGGAACATACACATTTATATTCATATTATTTGCATTCCAAATAAATGTGTATGTTCCAAACAATTTAAGATAAAAATGAAGTTGCTATGGTGACTGGTTACAAAGTTATAATCTATTAAAATGGTGTCAAAGGTCAAAAGTGCTGTTTGCGGGCATTTTAGAGAAAAACGTTTGCATTAGAACAGATGGAAACATGTGCATTCTGAACATTTGAAATCAAATCTCTATGACCATTGATTCTCTTGGAATGATTCGTTATGCCCTCCATGGTCATTGACTTTAGACCCTAGATATTTGGCTAGCGCAGCACAAGGCTGGAAAAAAATAGGTAAATATCCACATGTATTCCTATAAGAGAATGCAAACCTTTTATTAGATTTTTTAGGATCAAAAAACCATAAATAGTCTCTAGTAGGAATTAATAAAAACCTATAGTAAATCCATTGTCCAAGCCTGAAGGCTCATAGGACTGGAGCTTACTTCCAGTTTCTCTAGCGTGAAGCGGATGAAAGTAGATACCCCCCCCCACCCCCTGGATGGGACGCTATTTCCAGCAATTTGCCGGTACCCATCGTATAGCTGGGTAGACTGAAGAAATGTGAGTATAGTGCGTTGCTCAGGTGCACAAGAAACTGGTGTGAGTGAGTTTCGAACCACCGACCTCTCGATTGGGATGAACCGCAACCACTGCGCCAACTGCTCCCACAAATAAAAACTATACTTCGATAATATAGATATTTTATTTAATCAGAGTATTTACGGATATTTAATGCACGGGATATTAATGCTCAAAATAACGATCATAACCAGAGGGAATAAGAAGATACAATTTTCCTTGGTGTCATGGACTCCTCATAATTACGAGCGGTAGAATAGGAATCACTGACACAATAGAATATATCACACAAAGACAATCCGAAAAAGTTAAAAACTACTCTAAACTGTTATTTGCAACAAAAATGCAATAATAAAACTAATACATTACAACAACCACGTCCTTCTTTCTCAAAACCTTCTCCAAAACTAATTTTCTTACATCAATGTACATTTAACCATCCCCAAAGCTTATCATATAGTAAGATTGTTATTTTCCACCTTACTAGAGATTCACAATTATTATTTCCTTTTCATAACATCTTCCCAATTGTTATTTACTTTTCATAACATGTCCTAGAATGTTAATTCATTTTTATATCAAGTTATTAACCACAACAATCAGTACCCTTGTAAGGTATTATGTTATAGAGTTTAGGAATCGTAATTTATTATTACACTTGGTAAACTTTTACACAACAAATAATGCAAATCGAACATATTACTATTGGTATCATTCAACTAGAATCATATAACACACGATCTTCTCACATCCATTTGTCAAAATACCTGTTTTTCAACAAAGTATCGTTTCTATGAAGCCAGGCATGTGGAATATTTTACCAGACTCTTTCAAATACTCGCCCAGGAAAAATATTTTTAACAACAAACTAAAAGTCCACTTCACCAATCCCGTCTATTTATTATTATGATCAAATGACTTTTATCATCATCGTTGATTACACGTATTACTATGGCTATTTAGTGCAATTTTTACAATTCCCGTTTATTTTTGTTTAAACTTTTTTTTATCTGCTCTTTTTAATAATGTCAACTTCGTTGTTATTTTCCTTTTACTTTTTAATTGTTACAATGTATTTTGTTAAAAGGCTTCCTAATACAAGTTCTGTTTTAAGTTAATACCTCCATTATTGTTGTCAGTGTATATAATTATTAAATCTCCAAATGATCGAAACAATAACAGACATGATATTAACGTATAAAAATAAAAACCTTTTTTAGTTTCATGATGCTAACTTTATAAGAACAACAATACAAACATGTTTCGGCAGTCACCTGCCATCTTCAGTGTAATGAAATATTGAACGTGAACTACAGCTTATATAGGCTGAAATACATCAAGAAAAATGTGAACGTTCAGTATTTCATTACACTGAAGATGGCAGGTGACTGCCGAAACATGTTTGTATTGTTGTTCTTATAAAGTTAGCATCATGAAATTAAAAGCGGTTGTTGAAATTATAAGCGGTTGTTATTTTTATACGTTATATAATTATTAATTGTGAAGATACATGTACATTTTGAAACTGAAATCCAATACTGAAAGTTACGTGATGATTAGTTCATGTTCGTCATGGCTCTGTAAATTAAAACAACAGTGGCGAAGAGGGGGTGGGCTAGCCTGTCTCACAGGTCTTATGATCGAGTTTATTCAATTTTATTGCTCGATTAATTTTAAGGCGCTAAACTGCCCCATACTCACTTATTTCAGTTTGAGTGAGTATGGGACGTCAATTAGTGAATAAACCCGACCATAAGGCCTGTGAGACAGGCTAGGTTGGGGCGAACGTCACTAAGTGGCGGATTTAAGGGGACGCACTAATATCATTAGACTTGCTCCAAGTCTGTATATTATATTTTAAGTGTTTAATGAAATGCGCCACCAGTGGATGATAAAGTTTTAGTGGAGTGAGGTTTGTCGTTAATATATTCAAAACATCAGAAAGGTATGACGATCCACCTGCTATGGAACACAGAGGGTGCCTTTTAATCATCTTTCACTAATTAAACCGAATCACCGTCTTGAACCAAGACTATAGTATAATATCATCAAAATAAAGTTGCGCCCACCCTAAAATTGACCCCCAAAATAAATTCTAGACCTATAATATTAACCAAGCGTAACATTAAAAGGATTATAAAAACACGGAAAACGGGTAAATAACCAAATCCAATGAATCAAAACCAGGAACCACGCCCACCCTGATCTGAAAAAGTGTCCGCCTCTTCTTTCGTTGGATCCTGGATCAAAGTCGGTGTAGGCCTATAGTCACAAACTGTGGAGTTTCCTAAGCCTATTTTGTTCTGCGTCTTTTCACGCGTGGGTATTTCTGTACACACGCATAATTATGTGCCTGTTCGTGGTTACGTTGACGTAGCTCCGACCTAAAATTTGAATAAATTTAATGGAATTAGCATTCCTCTCAGTATAGACCCATAAACTTCGAACGCCCATACAGAAAAAAAAAAAACGGGTGGCTCTCAGCAGTCTTTCCGTCATTGATTTAAAAAAAAAAGCCACGCACCCGATTCAGGCGAACATCCAAGGGGGTGGGGGCGGGAAACTGGACCCGACCCAGCCTCCCCCCCCCCCAGCTTTTGACCTGAAAAAATAATATTTGAACTTGAAAAACTCATTATTTACAATAAATCATCTATGAAAAATGTTTCTCAGATACCCAGAAAACGCATATTGTTTGAAAATTGGACCCCTAAACAACAGGAAAATTCCCCCTCTGTCAAGCATTGGGCTCCCTCTATCCAGCTATACTGGGTCCGCCCCCTTACCCGTGAGATCGATAAAGCACCTTGAATATAACGTAATACAATGTTAGGCCTACTTACCGTATGTTTGGCTTCAAACGACGACTGAGCAAAAGTGATGCGACAGATAACATTTCCTTGTTATACTTTTTAATTGACCAACGTCATTAATGAAGAATAAAGTTTCGAACCACTAATAGCTTCACTGTAATTTCACTGTATTCTTCACCACACACGTACTGTATTATGGGATAATATTACTTAGAAGTTTGGAGATAATTTTGTGTACATATTCCGTACATTTTTCGCGATAATTATTTTACTTATTTTACGGTACCAAAAAGTCTGGAAAAACAGAATAATGTAAGTAAAACAAAAGCCGTGGCCGATTCAGACGGGGGAGTAGGGGCCGTACAACCAGCATGACCCCAGTAACAGTTAGCACTTGTGTACGTAAACATTAGTATCTAAACATTAAACAAAGTCATATATTTTCAAGGTCCATAATGATAATCATCTTAATATTGTTTATGTTTGTACAATCAAGGCAATTGCCATTGTATTATGTAAACAGCAAAACCAAGAATTGTTCCACAATATTTATTACACTTTTGGCGCTTCATAATGTATAACGCTAACCATTTTCTAACCTTTGACCTAGATTTGCATACTGCAGCATGTTTAGTACGAAACACGTGGTAAATTAAGTAACAGAAATGTCGGAATTAAGCAGTAAGTACTTATTAATTTGCAATATAGTTGTATAGGAATACTGTTCAGTTGATTCTAATGGTATTTAGTAATACAAATTCACACTTCTTTTTGTTTTTAGCGTAGTTAGGCTTGCTAATTAGGCCTAGGCCTATAGGCCTAGGGTAGGGCCCTATGACGCTTGGCTAGCCTAGGCTAGGCCTATAGAGTAGGCCACTAGCCTAGTCTCTACAGGTGCAGGTCAACTCGTACCTAAACAAACTCGTACCCATGCCAACTCGTACCCAAATGGATATCACGTACCCATGGTAGATAACTGCATTGTTGCTCCTAATTTAAACTAAAAACTTATTTATTCCTATTTTATATAAAAAAATTTATAGTCTAGGCCTAGGCCTAATATTAAAATACCTGCCTAGATTGTTTATGTTTTGTTAAGTAAGTTTTCATTTAAAACTCAAACTCTTGGGAAGCCAGACATTAGTGATTTTGCCGCGGGTACGAGTTATATACGAGTTGGCATGGGTACGAGTTGTCCTGTATCCGTCTTTAGACCTCCTGGCCTAGGCTAGAGACTAGTATGCTCGCATGTAGAGTTTGATGTTGATATGGTGGTGGACAACCCAGGCCTAGCCTACAGTACTACTTGGTCTAGGCCTAGTAGTGGTAGTATGTCCCTAGCTAGGCTACATAAGGACACGACGCCATACAATACAAGATTCAATGTTCGAATATGATCCCTCACAGACTGAGAGGCTTGATTAAAAAAGACTCCTCTTACATATACTTAGTTAGGCCCGAGACCACTGCATTTAGGTAGGTAAGCCATGCACAGCCAAGTTTTAAAGGCAACATAATTTTATACATATTCAATTCAAGTAAAGACAATGTTGATTTTTTGTTTTTTAAAGGACTTCATGCAAAGTTTTATTTAACCTCTACCTACAGTTAGGCCTGCTCTTTAAAAGCTAACACAGTTTATTTACTGAAACTTTCATTTAACAGGTTCAACAAAGAAGAAAAAGAAAGAGAAAAAGCAAGCTGCTCTAGCAGTAAGTACTGATACAAACGGAAAACAAAATCGTATATACAACTAGAAAATAAAACATGTTGAATAAGCATTTTCATGAGTATCGGAAGTAGTATCCATGGTTACCGTGTTCACAACCTCTTTTACTTACCACTTTCTTAAAGATGTATTGTCACTCAAAAATGACCAAAAAGTCATAATCATTAATTTTGAAATTAACTTGCTCATATTAAAGTAACATCAAAGTTATGAACTTGAGAAGAGAAATTACTGTATTTAAAAATTGTTTAATAAGATTTTTACACCAAACAATGACCTAAATTTTAAGAGGCTTCCAGCCTTTTTATAAATTTTTAATAATTTTAAGCATTATAATATTGCAAAGTAGGAGTAAATATATTTTTAATATTCTAATTTTGTGTGGAATGATCATATTTTATATATTTCTTCAAAATAAGCAAGTTATTTTCAAAATCAATTTTTTTGTCAATTTTCAGGTGACAATGCATCTTTAACTCTGAATAACTCTGTATACACATTACAGGGGCGGAGCCAGACTTTTTGAAAAGAGGGGGCCGTAAAGATTAAAGAAGTTTATCCGAAGGGGTGGGGGTGAGGTCCTGGCATGATAAACTAATAATTTTTTTTTTATGGGGCCTTTTATTAAAACATTTGATTTACTGTCGAAAAGTGGTGGTAGACCATCCTTTACTCAAAAGTATGTGGGAATATGTCCTCTCCAATCCATATCCACCACATATGCGCCGTTGCTTAAAAGAAACAGTTGTCTACACAATTGGCATCGGATACAAGTATGACCAGGAAAAAATAGATTTTAAAACCTTAATATGCATACCAGTATTGTTCTCTTGTACAGGGTACCATCCCATTTCAAAAAACCCACCAAACTATTGTCGTGCATAAAACCAGGGTGGTATAGAAAAAGTTATCTCATTTGGTGTTTTTACAACTAATAACTTACTGTATGTATTAAATTTATACTATATAACTGTATTAAAAAACTCAAGACCCTGAACCAGCAGGCGATGTTCCTTTAAATCATATTCAGAATACAGTATTTTAGAGTCTAGTTTAGGGTTACAGAAATATGTGAAATATAATGTAGTTTGCTTTATATAGCACCTTAATAGAGTCCAAGGCGCTGTGGACTAGATGTTACACATTCATATTCCACGCTCCTAAGTGCCATGTCATGTCCTTCTGCCCGATATCGGCACTCATTCATCTGTCTCCGGCGGGAATGTACGGACCAGTACACCAGGGTAACCACCTATCCCTCATGAAAGATGTCCCGTGTTCTTTATAGTGCACATGAGCCACATGTGTACACTGGGTGTCCGTCCCCTCTAAAAATTTGCTCCTGCTTTAATAAAAATAAAAAATAATAATAAATAATAAATAATAAAAAAATAATGAATATGAATGAGTGAATACTGTATTTAGTTTTTAATTGGTGTATTTCTTCTAATTAACAGGAATCTCAACATCAGGATGACTTTATGATACAGCCTTCTTCAGAAGTTACCAAGCTCTCATCGTCAGAATGGCCGCTCTTGTTAAAGAATTTTCAAAATCTAAATATTCGCACTGGTCACTACACACCCCTCCCATCTGGTTGTTCGCCCCTAAAGCGATCAATAAGGGACTATGTGGGGTAAGCTTGCAAAATGTTTTTTATGTAATTAACATTAATAATCTATTATGATTGCTTAATAATCCTGTATTTACTGTATGTTTATGATACAATTAACTTTCCATCCCACAAAACCTAACCCCCACAATCTCATTCTGTACGTTTTTCGCGATAATTATTTTACTTATTTTACGGTACCAAAAAGTCTGGAAAAACAGAATAATGTAAGTAAAACAAAAGCCGTGGCCGATTCAGACGGGGGAGTAGGGGCCGTACAACCAGCATGACCCCAGTAACAGTTAGCACTTGTGTACGTAAACATTAGTATCTAAACATTAAACAAAGTCATATATTTTCAAGGTCCATAATGATAATCATCTTAATATTGTTTATGTTTAGATGACTGCCCAAATTTTGGCGGTCATGAGAGTCAATAGGACTCTTAAATTTAGATCTCACTAACATATCACGAAGATTAGGTGGCCTACGGTAGGCTATAATAGGGGTATCCGGAAAAACAGTCCTGAGGCGTTCAGTAGACTGTAGAATGGGCATATGTTTCTCAGTTATAGCCCTTAGTGGTGGCAACCTAGGGTGGTAGGTTGTGACCAATGCCTTAAGCTTAAATAATTCTCTGACCGTAACCATAAAATATAGTATATAACATGAACTTGACCGTCAAATGTCGGTGTCCAATTAATTTATTACCATTTCAAGATTCAATATTATTTAAATTTCTTTATCGAACCATTGACAACGCGTACACATCTTCAATTTGATGGCCAGTGAACAGAAGCGTATGTTATACATGTTCGATATACCGACAAGAACAAAACTACGGGTCTAATAATATACTAAAAACTGATCATCAGTATTTTAAAATGTTTATTTAATATTTTTTTCAGGAGTGGTTTTATAAATTTAGACAAGCCAGCCAATCCGTCCTCTCATGAAGTTGTCTCATGGATAAAGAAAATCTTGCGGGTTGATAAAACAGGTCACAGCGGCACACTGGATCCAAAGGTTACAGGCTGTCTGATTGTGTGTATAGAACGTGCAACTCGATTGGTCAAATCTCAACAAAGTGCTGGTAAGTATGCAGTGGTGCAGTGGGTAAAGTTTTAGTCAAATTCACAGGAATTAGTTTAGATTCTCGCAAAAATAATTGGCGAGAATCCCATGTTTTTGTTTTCCTGTTCACTTGTATTTCTTCTACCATTACATTTTCACAAAAATGTATTGTTTAATTTATTTATGTCTTGGTCTTTCTATTTATAATAGTATCAGTAGTTAAAAAAAAATCCACATCACTAATGAGTTGAATGAGTATCATCAACATGATAAACAGTGATAAGATACATAAACAAACAAAATGGCAGTGCCCATCAGAAAAATGCACATTCATGCATGTAATTAGACTTGCTCCAAGTCTGTATATTTATTTTAATTTTTTAATAAAGTGCGCCACCAACGGATGATAAAGTTTTAGTG
>JAOTQE010124690.1:0-12444 GCA_025631205.1 Nesometra sesokonis
GCCTATATAATCTGACAAACTATGACCCCGAGAGGTCAAATTGCTGTACAGATTAGGATTAGCTGCTTCGCAGCAATAAGAATAATAATGATAATGATGTTACTTACGTTGTTCACATTTCGATCCCTCGTAACACGACGGACATTCGCAGGTGTATGCATTACACGGATCCTGAATTATAGGATTGCAAAGTCCACCATTTTGACACGTGTTATTCCTACACGGGTCAACAACTTAAAAAAAGAAAAATGTAATAATGATAGGCCTACTGCCACTGGTGGAGTTAGTGATGGTGATGATGATGGTGATGGTGATGATGATGGTGACCATGATGATGGTGACAATGATGATCATGGTGACGATCATAATGATGGTGACGGTGACAATAAAAATGATAGTTTTGATAGTGGTGACGACGGTGATGACGACGAAGATAATAATGATATATTGTTATTTGGTTCTTATGTCAGTTGTCTATAAAATGTATTATCCTTAAAAATCATCAAAATGTCAAATTTTGAAGGGAATTGTCAAAGGTCAAGGTCACATTCAACATAAAACTGTACTGTCTAAACTTAAATTTACAAAATCATTTAATTTCACTGCGTTGCTTGTCAGTGCGATCTGGAGCAGTGGGTAGCTAGTGGTTTTCAAGCCACCAACCCAACTTCAAACCCCACGAAGCTTTTTTCCACATTATTTTATTACCAAACTAAATGTACTTCATCTATTTAAACAATTAGTTGTTCTTTTTTCTACTTTCGTACCGTACCAAATGTACTTTCAATATTTATACCTTACATATTTTTTAAAGTCTTTGAATTTATACAGCGGGTAATTATAACGTTGGCGGAGGCACTCACTCTAAGAGTGCCCTCTTGAAGCTATTTTGAGATTCTCACTCATTTCTTGGTGGTGTTGCTGCGACCATAATTTTAAAAGCATTCAGCGTCGCCAGTTTCGAACGGACATGCTTGAGATTGTGTACACATAAATTGGACCCCATTCCCAACAAACGTTCATCGCCCCTTTTCAAGTTACACCCCAAGGTGTCCCCTAGACCCAGAAAACCAAAAACACGTTTCACCATGTAGTGTAAAATACGCATAATTTCAAGCGCATGACCAGCTCGGTTGGTTAAGATATCATTAACATAACCGTTATTTGTTTTACATTTATTTTTTTGTGTAATTGACATCTAATTATTTTAAATTGTTTATTTTAATTTGCTCTTCCAAACATTTGTATTGCAAAATCTACAAAAAGCTTTTAGAACGTTAAATCCATGAGATGTGGCTTACTAATGCTAGAGTAATCAATACTGGAAGAATTTTTTACACCCCATATATCGCAGTGAAAACGCGGACCTGGTGCTTGTTTTAATCTGGACAATGTTCTAATGAAAGACGAAATGCTGAATCAAGTACGAGCTCACAGTTGTAATTTTTTTGACGCGGAAGGCGTCTCTATAAACAGCTTTTCAAAAATATCTGTCTGTCTGTCGGTCTTGTAACGCACGTTTGTGACAATTTGGGTTTTGTTCTTTCCATATGTAATTTCAATTAACCAGCATTTTATGTCACTTTAGATTTCTACGATGTGTGAAGCAATTAATTAATTATCAACTGGTAATATTAACATTAAAATTGAAATAAAATATCGTTATATATATACACTTGTAAATGCTTACTTCGCTGTTAAAAATGTATACAATATAATGTTTAATTGTATGATTATGTAAATTGCGAATAACGCATCAGGCCACTATGGCTCGTAATCGTAGAAATTTGAAATTTGCATAGCAGGTGATTTTAATGCTATAGAAGCAAGCTCGACGCAGAATTGGTTCATATGGTCACTGATCTTGCTTGTATAGCTTTTGATCAGTGCTGAACTTCAATCTACTAAACCGGTTTTGTTGGCTAGTGCAAAAACAGTTGGTGAGTGACACTGACCGAGTACTTCTGCTAGTTTAGGTCTAATCACTTTGTGTAATTGTATTTTACACTTCAAATAATAATATTAATCTAATGCTTGAAAGCATGTACAAAGGTAGGTAAGGATTATCTTTCTTTCTATACTGTGCGCAGCTTTCCGCGTCTGGTCGGATCGACTTGTTTGGATATTACATAGCCCATGTAAATACTAGTGATTGTTAGAAATTGCATCACGTGACCAGCTACGCAAAGATCTGAAACATTACATTTTCTTGACATTTTGACGATAATGCGTAGCGTTCGAGCTGGACACTTCCACTAAACCCGCCCCTGCAATTTTATGCAAGGTAAATAAAGTTTAATATATTAATATGACCAACTGTTTCCTGATATGACGAATTTATTCAACAGAAAGACGGTGTTACTACAAAGTATGGGGGGAGGGGATTTGCTCTGTATCAGTTGTTTTCCCTGGTTGAAATATAGCAATTATCGTTTGCACAAAAAAGCAGAAACTGATGAACCGTTGCGATACGCACGGTTTTGTTGGTGTATTCACAAACTTTCAACGGTTCAAAACTTGTAATTTAGACTTGAAGGTATAAAATTATTAAACTATTATATTCACCCATTAGTTTAGCTTTAGGATTGTTTAAATAATATTCAAATATTTTTATAACGTATATTTCTGCATTCAAATGTTAAAAAATACACTTCTTGTAAAGTAACACGTTTTTTTTTCGAAATGGTAGTTTACGTTTAGAATTGTATGTCTATTTGTGGTGATGGTAACGATGTTTCTTCAGTGCTTCAGAAAAAAAAAATAATCCGTCGAGAAAAATATCATTCACTCGGGGATGTTAAATGTATTTTCACACGCATAAGCAGGCAATATCTTTATAATATTAGTACCTGTTTCACAGTGGTTTCCTATATAGCACGTTGGACATATACACGAGTAAGTCGTACAGCTACCAGTAACACTCTGACAAAGACCACCATTCCAACAGGGATTTGGTGAACATGGGTCCACAGCTATATAAAGAAAACATGAATGAGTTATTTAATCGTTCTTAACATAAAGTCTAACGAATAATAGCTACAGATCGAACCTGGTTTGGCTGGAACTGATCCCACCGTACAGCGCACTGTTCACAAATGGCAATAAATTATGCAGGTTAGTTAACCACACTCGTTCAACAATAACAGTCATATTGTAATTGCTTAGTTAGCCCATCGTCGGTGTGCCATTCATAGTTCCTGTTAAATGGTCAGTTTGGCACTTGCTTTTTGAAGCAATTTTAATTGCTAAAACAATTAGTGTAATTAGAAATCCTTTTTTTTTAATATGGCACATTGTGTTTGTAGGAATTTACACATGACAAATTTCATGCCAATGCGAATCCAGTTTTATAATGCCTTATTCTGGAAGTACATCTTCTTTTCTTAAAACAACCGCAAGACGCGATGAGAAGAAAGAGGAGAAAAAGAAGAGGAAGCGGAACAGATGAGGAAGAGAAATAGGAGAAAGAGGAGGAGTAAGAGGAAGGGGAGGAAATGGAAGGAGGAGGAAGAGGACGATTAGGGGAAGAAGAAGAAGAAGAGTAGGAGTAAGAGGAAGAGTAGGAGTAAGATGAAGAGGAGGAAGTGGAACGGAGGAGGAAGAGGAAGAGGAAAATTAAGAGAAGGAAAAGGAAGAAGAAGAAGAGAAGGCAAAACGGATGAGGAAGAGGAAGAGGAAAGAAAGAAACAACCAATGTTAATAACTAAGCTCATATTGTATTACTTACGTTCTGTACAGGTTTGGCCCTGAAAACAGTCACTACATAAGCAACTCCACTCCGAGCAGGTTACGCCATTGGAACACTGTCCACCATTCTGACATGGTGACGTAGTACACGCTGGCCCGCCTGTAGTAAATAAATACAGTATTAAGCCCGTTTATATTATGACGATAACGATCAAGGATAAATATTAGGCAAAAATAAGTTATGAGAAGTAGGTGTTCACACTAGATTTACAAGTTTTTTTTATGATTGTGACACTGTGGCAGAGCCAAGCCAAATGAGACATAAGTTTGAAAATTGAGTTATTTTATGGATTATACAACTACACATTCTTATCTTTAACATGCAAAAAAAATAGTTTCATACAATGTTTCCTTGCGAAGTTCTAAACAATCGAATTTCGAACATTTAAAATGTAGGTTTTGAGAAAACTGCATTTGGAAATTGTTTATCTGTATACATTGACTAAGCAAGGTCATTTTAATTTGCATTTTAAACAATTTTTTGATCATATATCTGAAAATTGTTAAGGTAGTATGAAAGTTGAATGTATGAACTGTACATTTTTTAAATAAAATAAAATTTGAAAAAATGACCATTTTTAGATTTCTGACTGTTGTGGAAAACTATCATTTGCGACTTATGTCTCATTTGGTTTGGCTCTGCCATATTTTTTTTTTCACAATCAAATCAAATGACTTCATAATCACCAAAAACAACGATAACAACATTGAGATTTAGGGGGAGGACTTAAATCCCGGTTTGGTTTGGCCAAGGAAAAAAAATGATTTTGGGTCAAAAGATGCGACTTATCGTCTAGGAGTCCTCATTGCAGCCACTGTGCATCTGATGGAGTGTTGACGTTAGGACCAAAAAACCGAAAACATTCGACACTTTTCATCTCAAAAAATATTCAGCCAATCAGTCTGAAATTCTTTGGAAAGCTCCATCAGGTCAACTGGAACAAGTATTATGTTTCCGCAAGTTAAAGACGATCAGAGTTCAGGTCTGTTTGTGTTAGGGACATTTAAGGATTTTAAAGTCCCAGACTTAATATCTCTGCAATCTATCATTGGTTCTCTACGAAACTTCATGCCCTGTTTTATAATGGTCTTTGGACAAAGTGGGTACATTTTGACCATCATAAGAACGTCCCAACCTAGATATCTCGAAAAGTAATCAACATCGCTGAATGAAACATTCTGAAAATGTTAATATAGTTAAGAGAAACACAATGTGAACGTTTGGTGGCGACTCAAATACAGGATGAGTCGTTGGGGGTCATTTTAAGAATTAAGGTCGTAGACCGGATTATCTAGAAAATCAAATCAATCAAATAAAATTAAATGTATCTGAATAAAACTTGTGAAAAGCACGATCGCTGTGAGGTGTAGACATGAAGGTAATTTTAAGAAAATGATTCTAAACGAAACTCCGCAAACACAAATTTTTTTTCTAGAGGCTAAGGTGTAATTGACAAATTTTAGGGACGATCCGGTGTAAGGGGTAGATGTGAGGGGGTTTAACGAAGGGTCAGACATAGTTAAAAAAAACTGATTGATTCAAAGAGTGTAAAATTTATCTAACAATCTGAGTTAGGGTGTGGATATGAGGGCCACTTAAATAGAAAATGTTCTGAACTTTTATCTAACAAATTAACAAACGGATTTTACTAAACTCAGCAAAAGAGTTTGACATGGGTTGAAGGGCGGAGGCAATAGGTCGAAACATTTCAGATTGATATAGCTCAAAATTAATCTATAGTTCAGGATTTTCTTTGAACAATGATGACCTGGGGTAGGGTGTAGATATAAGAACCAGTTAAAGAGAAAAGATCCCAAACTTTATATCTAGAGAACGGTTTTAGAAACAATGCTTATCATGGCCCAAGATATAATTGACAACCTTTTGCTGGCAATCCAGTGAAGAGTGTACATTTGGATGGGGACATCATATCGAAACGTCCCAGACAAATATAGGTAAAAAATTACTAAATAGTTAAGGAAATACAGTAAACATTTTTTAAATTCCTGTGACGATCAGAGGTAGGGTAAAAATGAGGACCAGTTAAAGGGAAAATGTCCCGAACTTAATATCTAGAGAACCAGGTGGTTTTGACTAAAACTAGACAAAATGGTTTATCATGGTTTCAGAAGTAAGTTACAACATTCTGACAGAGATCCGATGTGGGGTCTGGATCGTGGAACAATTCAAATAAAAATCATAACCCATAATCCAAATACCAATTAATAAATGTAAATGTATCTCTTTCTATGATTTTTTTTCAATGTCAACTCCACAGTTATGAAACTTGAAGATGAAGGTGAAGATAACATTATTCTGTGGATATTCTTGATTATCTCAGGGGAGGGGAAGGTTTACAATATCTCGAATACTCTTCGTGACTGCTGGGTGATGGTATAAAAAGTTGTGTTTTCTTTCGTTACGACGTTAGTCTAGCAAGTCAGCGGGCGCGGCCCGGAATCCCGTAGAGATGTAAATGTTTTGTTGCATGGATATAATATATTATTAAATTATGGCGTTTTGACTGGTTCAATATTATAGTATTGAACCGGGTGTGATTAATATCCAACTCCCAAGCCGCTGTCACTTGATTTCGACACGTTGTTTATCCGAGAAATCAGATGTGCGTACGGGACGTGGCAGACGTCCTGAATTACATAATGGCGTGCGCAACTAGGCCTAGAACAACCCATTAACGTGAACTTGTAATTAAAGTAAACCAATTGAATAATAATGTTAATATTGAAAACCTACTTTTGGGGGATACCTAAACATATTGTAATTGCTGTGGCAAAACAATGAGCTTGTCTTCGACTCGTTGGATATTTTGCCACGTACAATATTATTCGGTGTCTCCCTCAAAGGCATTCACCATTATCATTTAAAATAGATATATAGGCCTACACGGTATTTACGGTTTTTTAAACTTAATTAAGTATAAAAACATTTCACTATCAACATGGGATCTTCAGATACTCGTAGATCACAAGTTTATTTAGGCAGGTCAGCTGAGAAACATTGTCAATCGAAATTTGTGCTATTTGTAAAACACCTATACGAAAGTGATTACCCGAAGTCCCAAATCCGTGTAATTTCAAGTAAATCGAAGTCTCAAGTCCCAAGAGACACATAGTGAGTAACCAATCTACAACAAAACAATGATCTCATACCGATTTGGCAATATTCTCCGGAATAGCAAGATGAGCACTGGCAGAAGTAACCGCATCCATCTGTCGTCTGTGGTAAACACAATGCACCATTTTCACACAAATTGTTAGCACATGGATCTTGAACTTCAAAAAATGAAGAATTTTAAAAGTTTTCTAAAAAATCCACCTCAAAATACATCTTTTAATAGTTCGATAGGTTTTGTAATAGCCAATACTTATTATTATTTCCTCTGAAATTGCTATAGTCTTTTTAATCTTGTTCTTTTGTTTAACCTCTACCAATGGTAAAGCATTAAATAAATCCTTACCATTTGTTGAAATCCTTCACATATACAAATATTTATTTTCTGATGTTAATGATGATGATGACAATGATGACGATGATGATGACGACGACGATGATGGTGATTATGATGATGAGGATGAGGATGATGATGATGAGGATGATGATGGCAATGATGATGACGATGATGATGATGATGACGATGATGATGATGAGGATGAGTGATGGCAATGATGATGACGATGATGATGATGATGATGGCAGTAGGTCTACATATGATATAAATAAGTAATAGTTACAGTTTTCACATGTGTCACCAATGAAACAGTTAGGACATCTGCAATTAAACGACTGACACGAAGAGTCTATCAAACACGTTCCACCATTTTTACATGGGTTTGAATCACAAGGGGTGGACTCTGTTAAAAAAAAGAGTTCTTGTAAACCATAGATATATTATTTACGGCTATATGGTGAACTTCCACAGAATACATAGCCCCAAGTGCAGTTCCATGTAAGCACTTACAATTTTTAAATCCAACCAATCAAATCGCGGTATGTTCTATCTCTGTTGCTAGGTCGAAATTGCGCACGCGCAATCTTTCATAGCAGTTTCAATCTAAAGACATTGACAAGATAAAATATGTGTGGCATATGTAAATATGACAAAATAATGCTAAAAATACAATAATTGTAAAACAGTTATTATTATTTGACTTACATGTTTGTGGCAAAGGCTGGAGAAATCAAAATAGTAGGCGCCTACATGGGACTGAAATTCTACAGTGTAAAGTTCACCATCTAGCCGTAATAATAAATCTATGTTGTAAACTCGATATTTTCGATGATGATGATGATGATGATGATGATGGAGCTCATTACTCTTCAATTTGGTAAAAAACTCACCGTGATAAAACATTCATATGTAAAAATATGCATTACAGAAAAGATACACACCTTACACAACTAATAATCAGATGGGTTTTTCAACTCTTTATCAGAAAATTGGAAAGATGCTTTGTATAATTATATCTGCTCGAACTCCACCATAAGGATCTCACCGTAAAGAAGTCCACTAAAGATATTTGACTATTTTATCTTCTTTCTACTAATAAATCAAATAAAGTGTTGTGATAACTTATGTTCTACAGTAACATATATATGATAGCTCTGTAGACTTTTCAGCAAACTTCCTAAAGTAATTTAGTTCAGTGCATAAGTGCAGTAGTAGTTTAACCTCCCATAAGCGGACACCCTCGGTTCCGCGAAAAGTGTCGCCTTACGGGAGTTGGTCCTTTACGAGGAATTCGGCAGATGGAGGACCAACCTTTTTAAAATTAATAGATTTTTGGCAAACAGTATACGAATTATGTATAGAAATTTATTTAAAAAAAACTCTTTTTCGGGTGGCCGCATATGGGATGCAAATTACCTATAAATTCTATAAATAACTGTTAATGGGTCGACTCTTATAGGATGTGAAAAGCCAGTGTGTTCAGAAAAAATTGACCCGTAGTGTGGAACCGTTCCATAAAAACCAATGGTATCCTACCGATTTGACAATACTCTCCGAAGTAGCAAGGCGGACACTGGCAGACGTAACCGCATCCATCAGCCGTTTGAGCTAAACAATCTGCACCATTTTCACACAGATTGGTAACACAAGGATCTTGATCTGAAAGGAAAAATAGCAAGTGCAAGAGTGATGATAACCTATTTGTAGCACATAATACTTAATAGGGTTAATGTGGCATCTCTATAATATTAATAGTAACATCTATAGATCTAGTGAAGAAAATATATATTATATTATTCATCAATGATCATATGTGTAAAAGATCTATACGGTAATGAAAAATAATTAAACACAGTGAAAGAGAACGGCCTTTAAATAGGGAGGTACCTAATACACTTATCAAGATACAGTTTCTGTCAAATAAAGTTTGATAGAATCTTCAAAAGTGATCAGATCAAGTCATGATACAAAGATTTCTAAAAGACAGTTTGACAGGAAAAGGCAGTATTGAAGGAGTCAAGGTGTTGTCTCCACAGAAAATACAATTTTATTTATAAAATGAAGCTGAAGAAAGATATTAATTATTCGCCATTATCTCAGAACAAGGTGGAAGATTACAACACCCATAATCATAGGTCAGAAGATACGGACGTGTGTGTTCAGGCTACATGTTACACAAAAGCTACCCATAACATTTTTAAAATTGATAAAATCCGAAGAAAATGTGTTTGTCAAGAGCAACTCTGCCTTTTGGGAATGGAAAGAAAAAACATTTACAATAAAGTCCAAGACGGTGAAGAAGCCATTTATTGAGATATTATCTTGAAATCCAATACAGCTTTAATAATACCCGTAAGAAACATGCTTCATTGAATTCAGTGATAATAATATATAAAGCAACTGTACTTTTTATCAGTAATTAAAAGCAAGTTCTATTATAAAAATGAAAATGACAACTATGACAAAAACTTGCTATTTAAGTGGTAGCCAAGTTGAAAATTAAAATGACTGCCACCCAAGCATCTAAAAAGGCTCAGGTACCTGAACAACATGGAATAAGACACCAACAGTAGTTTGTGTTGTGTTGGATAGAAGGGAAAACATTATGCTTGCCTCACTTTTTACGGCGGCCATGTTGAATATTTTCTGCAGTCCTGTCCATTTTGAAACATGTCTCATTGAATTCAGTGACCACAATAACCTTATGAATAGACACTACTTTCAGTGATTTATTTTTTATTCATTACTTTCTGGCTGCCATTTTGAAAATGGCTGCCAAAAACATGTTCCGCCATTGTTTGCGAGAGTCCCTCCTTTTCATTTTGTCTCTGCGATTTGAGTGTCCGAATTTATTTCTGGAAACAAATAGTCTTTTCTCCTTACTGAAGATTGTCTTCGGAGCAGCATTTTTTTTATGTCGCTAAGCATCCGACTTCTTCTAAAGCACCTTGCCTTCCAACTTTCTAATCACATTGTTAACGGGAATGTTATTCAATTTTCTCCAGGAATTCTTTCACAATCGTTTCCACTTTCCAACCCACCCACTAGTGAAACATGTTGCGATAAATTCCTTGTCCAACGCCTACTGATTCAACAAACTCTTCGCCTCTGCCTGAGGAGTTCATTTGAGACTACAGCCTGTTTATCTAGAAGACACTTGACCGACACGTGTCACACAGGTGCAGCGCGCGCTCTATTCATGTCAACTGACAGCTGGTACAAGGTGGTTCACCAAAACATGTGTTTTTTACGATATTTTCATTTTAACATGTGTGAGCTATGCTATGAATTGAAAATTTGTCAGTTTATTAATGCCGGTATCACTTTTGAAATTATAAAGGCCATCTTTTGTCCACCCGACATATCGTTAAACCTCGAAACGAGGACCAGTGGGCTTAATCTTTAAAATAAGCCCATCTAAAAATAAACACCTCTGCAACATTATTATTACCCGATCTCGAAAAAGGCCTCTCGACAGCATTCCATTTAAGGGTCTTAAAATCCCAAGGGCTCCTGTTTCAGGTTTTAAGAGAAGATTGGTGATAATTTACTAGTAGTAGCAGCCTATATAAAACAGTACCAGTAGCAATAGTAAATTGTTTTCTGGCAAGAGATTAATGTTACCTGTTTCACAGTTGTTTCCTATGTAGCACGACAGACAGTTACAAGTGTAGGATGTACAACTACCAGCAACAGGCTGACAAAGTCCACCATTCAAACAAGGATTTGGTGAACACTGATCGATCGCTATACAAAGAAAACCAGAGACAAGAAACTAGATTAATCACGGTGTTGTATGGTAAACTTATGGCAAGCCGTTTTATCATTAACCTCTCTATTAAACTGAAGTGCAATACATTGCACTTCAGTGCAATTGTATTTTACTTCAGTGTAATGTATTTTACTTCAGTGTAATGCAATACACTAAAGTGAAATGTATTCCACTGAAGTAAAATACATTGCACTTAAGTTAATATAGAGGTTAATGATAAAACGGCTTGCCATATTAACTAGAGGCAAGGAAACAGGACTGATCACGGTGTTATGACAATGTATTTGAGAAGGGTGTAAGCTAAACTATCAAGCAAACGGGACCGTCGTATATAATGCACTGAAGCATTATTACCACCATCATCTGTGGACGTAGTTGGTGATTAGTGTTATAGGTGATTGATAAATCAGATTCGTTAAGGCCTGAAAAGGGTTGTACAAGGGTAACAGGCAAACAAAAATTATAAATAGTCAAACAGTATAGTAAGATGCTAAAGCACTAATTTTGTTTTAATTATTGTTAGTTACAACACCTTGTCAACCGGTTTGCGTTTTCCCATCAAAACTCCGATCTAATATCGAAACAACGGAATAGAATAGATTGTCTTGTAATTAATTAATTAATTAATTAATGAGTAGATACTGTGTATTATTATTATTCAATTCTACCGTTTTGACCGGTTTAAAATAATATAGTATCCACCTGCGCGTAGTGGGGTATTATCCGATGACGTAACTTCTCCAAGCGAGAGAATTGTTTTTACTGTAGTAAGTGGCGAACGCACAACAAGAGGTAGCTAGGCTTAACTACCTGTTAAAACTCGGCATTTCGCACAATACTCCATTTAACGGTTTTAATTCCGCATGTGCGTTACCAAGGTCAAGTAATAAAACGACGTGCGGCTCTTAATGAAAGTACTGTAATATAATTGCCGCGCGTCGTTTTATCACTTGACCTTAATCTGCACATGAGCAGTTGAAACCGTGAAATGGCTTATCGACTAACTGCTGTTGATTATGAAGAATCACTAATTAATAAAGAAACCTACAAGAGTTACTGTTAATGTTTTTGCGGGAGAAGGAAATGAATTTTTAATTTGAAGACGTAGGCCAGTTTGTAGCTCGGCCTGCCGGCGCGGCAGCTGTACGCTCTAGGTTAGGCCTAGGACTAAAACCCTGATAAATCGGTGCTTACAAATAAGCTATATTAAATAATAATTATAATATTGAATACCTATTTTCAGGAGATACCGAAAAATATTGTACTCGTCGTGGCAAAATATTGAACTCGTCTTCGACTCGTTTAATATTTTGTCACAGCTCCAACAATATTTTTCGGTATTCCCCTCAAAGGCATTCAATATTATACAAATAATGGAAGTTTATGAGTGCGATGGACAGAAGATTTCATGAGGTGAAATTTGAAATGATCCATTCAACGAGGCGTAGCCTCGTT